>JAMWET010003533.1:0-20000 GCA_024036415.1 Prochilodus magdalenae | reverse complement strand
AATGAGCGTGTGGGTCCCTCCGGCCCGACATATCATATCGCCCCCTACACTTCCTGTAGTGTATAACAATCTGTCAGAATGAGCGTGTGGGTCACATCGCCCCCTACACTTCCTGTAGTGTATTACGGTCTGTCAGAATGAGCGTGTGGGTCACATCGCCCCCTACACCTCCTGTAGTGTTTTACAGTCTGTCAGAATGAGCGTGTGGGTCGTATCTCCCCCTACACTTCCTGTAGCGTATTACAGTCTGTCAGAATGACTGTGTGGGTCACATCGCCCCCTACACTTCCTGTAGTGTATTACAGTCTGTCAGAATGAGCGTGTGGGTCATATCGCCCCCTACACTTCCTGTAGTGTATTACAGTCTGTCAGAATGACATGTGGGTCGTATCGCCCCCCTACGCTACCTGTAGTGTATTCCAGTCTGTTCAGAATGACCGTGTGGGTCGTATCGCGCCCCCTACACTTCCTGTAGTGTATTACAGTCTGTCAGAATTACTGTGTGGATTATATCGCCCCCTACACCTCCTGTAGTGTGATTACAGTCTGTCAGAATTACAGTGTGGGTCATATCGCCCCCCCTACCACTTTGCCTGTGGTGTATTACAGTCTGTCAGACTATGAGCGTGTGGGTCCGTATTGCCCCCTACACTTCCTGTAGTGTATTACAGTCTGTCAGAATGGCCGTGTGGGTCATATGCGCCCCCCTACGCCTCCTCTAGTGCGTTACAGTCTGGATCAACATCCCTCTAAACTGTGTACTTTGTTTGAGGGCTGATATGGTTAGGCGGGAAGTAACGGCACAGCCAGGGACCATTAGCTTATTCTGCGCGGTGTAATTTTCCTAATCATCTTTGCCTACCTTTGGCTTTTTCCTCGTTTGCATTTCAATGAGTGGAGGGAGTGGGTGGGAAAAACTGTTATTGTGGAGAGGCTAATTAATTTGTCGCATAATTAGCAGAGGGACCCGCCAGCAACATGAGAAGAGCCACCAGAGATGATGGGAAGATATTTAAGGCCCAACAGTAGCTCCACTGGTAACACTGAGCCAAAATCAGTTTCTTATTGTTAAGAAAAACAGGACTTCAACTGAACCTGCTTCAGTGGACTCTTTTTTGTCCAGGATGCCAGCCTAAACCAGCCTAAACCATTCGTGCTTAATCTACCAATCTGCACTACAATACAAATGTGAATGTCAAAAACATCATCTTAAAACGTAAATATTAATCTATAAATCCTGCCTACCATTCAAAAGCACACATCTGTAAAATCAACCTTAAATGTTAAAATTAATCCACAAATTTTGCCGGCGCAAATAATACAAAGATAAATCAGTAAATTAAGGTAAAATATTAAGATTCAATCTGCAAATATGCCTTTAATTCAGAGATAATCTCAAAATCAGGCTGAAACATCCATATTAGCCCTAGAAAATGGCCTAAAATTAAATCGAAATCTATAAAAAAAAAAAAGGGGAGTCTAAAATATATAGGAATAATCTATAAATATGCCAACGACACAAATAAATCTATAAATCAACCTAAAAACATTAACATTCATCCAAAAACCTGCCTGTAATGCAAAAATAATTCTGTAAATATTTTCTTACAGCATTAAGATTATTCTAGCAGATGCCTTCAAATATAAATCTGTAAATCAGCTTTATCAATTCAAATTCATCTAACCAATATTTCTACAATACAAGAACTATTATAATCTGCTAAAATAAATCTGCAAATATGACTATAATTCGAGAGATAAATCATCTGTAAATCAGGCTCAGAGATTTCTATTAAATCTACAAATCTTCCCGCCAATACAAATGTTAATCTCAAAATCATCTTGAAAACATAGAAATATTATATCTATAAATCTGCCCCTACGATTCAAAGATACATCTAAAAATTAGCTTAAAAAATATCCCTAAAATAAAGAGAGGTGATACCCTGTACTGTGCCTAAACATTCCTATAACTATAATCAGAGATAAATCTCAAAATCAGCCCTAAAACAGCCTAAAATAGAAGTCTAAAATATTAGGAATAATCTATAAATATGCCAACAATACAGATAAATCTATAAAATCAACTAACCTAAAACATTAACATTCATCCAAAAACCTGCCTGTAATGCAAAAATTAATCTGTAAATCGAGAGGCTCAGAGATTTCTCTTAAACTACAAATCTTCCCACAATACAAATGTAAATTTCAAAATCATCCTAAAACATGAATATTAATCTATAAATCTGCCTACGATTCAAAGATACATCTAAAAAATGTGCTTTAAAAATTAAGGATTAAAACTACAAATATGCCTAAAATACAGAGATTAACCTGTAAATCAGACAAAAACCTGAGACAGATAATCTGCAAATATGCCTATAATTCAGAATCAGCCTAAACTTTCAGATTAATCTAAAGATTGGCCTAAAAATAAGTCTAAAATATAGATTATTCTTAATATTTTAGACTTATTTTAGGCCAATCTTTAGATTAATCTGAAAGTTTTAGGCTGATTCTGAATTATAGGCATATTTGCAGATTATCTTCAGGTTTTTGTCTGATTTACAGGTTAATCTCTGTATTTTAGGCATATTTGTAGTTTAATCCTAATTTTTAAAGCACATTTTTAGATGTATCTTTGAATCGTAGGCAGATTTATAGATTAATATTCATGTTTTAGGATGATTTTGAAATTTACATTTGTATTGTGGGAAGATTTGTAGTTTAAGAGAAATCTCTGAGCCTGATTTACAGATTAATTTTTGCATTACAGGCAGGTTTTTGGATGAATGTTAATGTTTTAGGTTGATTTATAGATTTATCTGTATTGTTGGCATATTTATAGATTATTCCTAATATTTTAGACTTATTTTAGGCTGTTTTAGGCTGATTTTGAGATTTATCTCTGAATTATAGGAATGTTTAGGCACATACAGGGTAACCTCTTTATTTTAGGGATATTTTTTAAGCTAATTTTTAGATGTATCTTTGAATCGTAGGCAGATTTATAGATTAATATTCATGTTTTAAGATGATTTTGAGATTAACATTTGTATTGCGGGAAGATTTGTAGATTAATAGAAATCTCTGAGCCTGATTTACAGATTTATCTCTGAATTATAGTCATATTTGCAGATTATTTTAGCAGATTATATTAGTTCTTGTATTGTAGAAATATTGGTAGATGAATTTGAATTGATAAAGCTGATTTACAGATTTATATTTGAAGGCATCTGTAGAATAATCTTAATGCTGTAGGACAATTTACAGAATTATTTTTGCATTACAGGCAGGTTTTTGGATGAATGTTAATGTTTTAGGTTGATTTATAGATTTATTTGTGTCGTTGGCATATTTATAGATTATTCCTAATATTTTAGACTTTTTTTTTTTTATAGATTTCGATTTATTTTAGGCCATTTTCTAGGCTAATATGGATGTTTCAGCCTGATTTTGAGATTTATCTCTGAATTAAAGGCATATTTGCAGATTATCTTAATATTTTACCTTAATTTACTGATTTATCTTTGTATTTTCGGCAAATTTGTGGATTAATTTTAACATTTAAGGTTGATTTACAGATGTGTCTTTGAATGGTAGGCAGATTTATAGATTAATATTTACGTTTTAAGATGATTTTGACATTCACATTTGTATTGTAGGCAGATTGGTAGATTAAGCCGAATGGTTTAGGCTGGTTTAGGCTGGCATCCTGGAAAAGAGTCCACTGAAGCAGGTTCAGGTTGAAGTCCTGTTTTTCTTAACAATAAGAAACTGATTTTGGCTCAGTGTTACCAGTGGAGCTACTGTTGGGCCTTAAATATCTCCCATCATCTCTGGTGGCTCTTCTCATGTTGCTGGCGGGTCCTCTGCTAATTATGCGACAAATTAATTAGCCTCTCCACAATTAACAGTTTTTCCACCCACTCCCTCCACTCATTGAAATGCAAACGAGAAAAGCCAAAGGTAGGCAAAGATGATTAGGGAAAATTACACCGCGCAGAATAAGCTAATGGTCCCTGGCTGTGCCGTTACTTCCCGCCTAACCATATCAGCCCTCAAACAAAGTACACAGTTTAGAGGGATGTTGATCCAGACTGTAACGCACTAGAGGAGGCGTAGGGGGGCGATATGACCCACACGGCCATTCTGACAGACTGTAATACACTACAGGAAGTGTAGGGGGCGATACGACCCACACGCTCATTCTGACAGACTGTAATACACCACAGGAAGTGTAGGGGGCGATATGACCCACACTGTAATTCTGACAGACTGTAATACACTACAGGAGGTGTAGGGGGCGATATAATCCACACAGTAATTCTGACAGACTGTAATACACTACAGGAAGTGTAGGGGGCGATACGACCCACACGGTCATTCTGACAGACTGTAATACACTACAGGAAGTGTAGGGGGCGATACGACCCACATGCTCATTCTGACAGACTGTAATACACTACAGGAAGTGTAGGGGGCGATATGACCCACACGCTCATTCTGACAGACTGTAATACACTACAGGAAGTGTAGGGGGCGATATGACCCACACGCTCATTCTGACAGACTGTAATACACTACAGGAAGTGTAGGGGTTGATATGACCCACACGCTCATTCTGACAGACTGTAATACACTACAGGAAGTGTAGGGGGTGATATGACCCACACGGTCATTCTGACAGACTGTAATACACTACAGGAAGTGTAGGGGGCGATATGACCCACACGCTCATTCTGACAGACTGTAATACACTACAGGAAGTGTAGGGGGCGATATGACCCACACGCTCATTCTGACAGACTGTAATACACTACAGGAAGTGTAGGGGGCGATATGATCCACACGGTTATTCTGACAGACTGTAATACACTACAGGAAGTGCAGGGGGCGATACGACCCACACGGTCATTCTGACAGACTGTAATACACTACAGGAAGTGTAGGGGGCGATACGACCCCCACTGTCATTCTGACAGACTGTAATACACCACAGGAAGTGTAGGGGGCGATATGACCCACACACTCATTCTGACAGACTGTAATACACTACAGGAAGTGTAGGGGGCGATATGATGCATCAGAAAAGATGTTTGAGAGAAACAGCTTGTTTTAAGGTGTCCAGTCTCAGCGCGGAGGAGGTGAAGCGCGTCACAGCGCAGCTCTCCAGGTGGCCTATGTGCTGAAGCAGCACCGACCTGGGAGTAAGGTTTCTCAGAGTGCAGCGGAACCGCGTGCTAATGATGCCGCAATGGTGGATGTGAGCTTGTTTGTCTCCAGCTGCTCACTAACAGAAGGAGCAACAGACAGAGCACAGTACTGAAGGAGGAGGAGAAGAAGATCGCAACAGTGGCAGACGCGGAAAATCGACCGGCCAATGACGAAGCAAAGGGGAGCTCACAGTGGTGGTGAATGGAACCAGGCGTCCACCTCTAAAAGCTCCCTCTCAGCGTGTAGCCAGTTTCGGCCTTAAGCTACATGCATGGTGGAGGGAAACTTATCATTTCCAGGTTTTCCACATTTTCCCATCATGCAACAGTCAGAGGACACGTGTATGTTCACGTGGGTTCAGGCGGTTCAGCCAGTAAATAAACTGTATGTGTGGGAGAGTCCATGAATCACACATTTAGTGCCGCACCATGGGTAGACGCCTGTCCTTAACACCACGTCACCGTCACCAAAGACTGCAGTGGTGTCGTACCAGACTGTCTTGGAGGGACTCAGAACGGCAGCGGGTCATCTTCAGTGACGAGTCCCGCTTTAGTCTTGGTGGAGACGCCCAACGAATCCATGTGTGCGGTTGTTGTGGGCCGGTAGGTCTTCCAAACATATGGCGAGATCTTACTCATCATCTCCTCCACCCAGTCTCAACCACTCACTTTACATCTCAGCCATGGAATTCTATACACAATTTGGAGAATCAGTGAAACTCCTTTCCTGTCTGACACAACAAACAAACAAACAAACAAACAAACAAGTACAGAGGCTCCAGTCAGAGCGTGCCTGGACAGCGACTCGCTGGAGGAGTAATAAAGTGTGGGGAGGAAGAGATGAGAATCGAGGCCTGGATTAATGTTGGCTTCAGTGTTGGGTTGGAATGAATAAATCAGGAGTCGTATCAGGAGGAGGAGATCTGGACAGCTGCGCCTCCAGCAGCCTGAGGAACATTCAGCTCCCTGAACTGATGGAGGTATCCGGAACGTCCTTTAGACAGTGCTTTACCTCTGAGGCGGATAACCGGCATCGCTCCACACCGGCACCGCAGCCGTGACGGAGCCAGCTCCACCGCACTGCTGAGAACTGATTAGACTAACACGTTACCGGAACACCACAGCCCAGCGTTACCATGCCTGCTCACGCCGAGTCCTGCGCTCCAGGAGTCTGATACATAACAGATCCACATGAGCTGGGCTCACAGTCTTCATCATCATCATCATCACCACCATCATCGCCCCATCATCAACACTCCATCGTCATCATCATCATCATCGCCACCACCATCATCATCATCACCACCACCATCGCCCCATCATCGCCACCATCATCATCATCATCACCATCATCACCACCATCGCCACCATCATCATCATCATCACCACCACCACCATCATCATCATCACCATCATCATCATCATCACCACCATCATCATCATCATCACCACCACCATCATCACCACCACCATCATCATCATCATCACCACCATCATCATCACCACGACCATCATCATCACCACCATCATCCCCATCGTCATCATCATCACCATCATCATCGCCCCATCATCATCATCATCACCATCGCCCCATCATCGTCATCATCATCGCCACCACCATCATCATCGCCACCACCATCATCATCATCATCACCACGACCATCATCATCATCATCATCATCCCCATCGTCATCATCATCACCATCATCATCGCCCCATCATCATCATCATCACCATCGCCCCATCATCGTCATCATCATCGCCACCACCATCATCATCGCCACCACCATCATCATCATCATCACCACCACCACCACCATCATCATCACCACCATCATCGTCGTCGTCGTCATCATCATCCCCATCATCACCACCATCATCATCATCATCGTCGTCATCATCATCGTCATCATCATCATCATCACCACCATCACCATCATCATCGCCACCACCATCATCATCATCATCATCATCACCATCATCATCACCATCACATCACCCCACCATCAATCATCACCACCATCATCACCACGACCATCATCACCACGACCATCATCATCATCGCCATCATCGTCGTCGTCACCATCATCACCATCACCATCACCATCACCACCATCATCACCACCACCATCATCATCACCACCATCATCACCATCACCATCATCATCACCGCCATCATCATCATCATCACCATCACCACCACCATCACCATCATCACCACCACCATCATCATCATCATCATCACCACCACCACCACCACCATCATCATCATCGTCGTCGTCATCATCATCATCACCATCATCATCATCACCATCATCATCGCCACCATCATCACCATCACCATCATCATCACCGCCATCATCATCATCATCACCATCACCACCACCACCACCATCATCATCATCACCACCATCATCATCATCACCATCATCACCATCATCATCATCGCCACCATCATCATCACCAATAATGTTATTTATTTGTTTATTTTGGAAAGTACTCAGGTCAACTCCCTCTCTCATACTCTCCACTGAAACTTTCTCTCCCTCCACTCCCTCTCTTTACTCACTTTCTCCAACTCTCTCTCTCTTTCTTTTCACTCACTTCCTCCAACTCTCTCTCTCTTCACTCACTTCCTCCAACTCTCTACCTCTCTCTCTCTCTCTCCACTCACTTCCTCCAACTCTCTGTCTTTCTCTTCACTCACTTCCTCCAACTCTCTCTCTTTCTCTTCACTCACTTCCTCCAACTCTCTCTCTATTCACTCCCTTCCTCCAACTCTCTCGCTATTCACTCACTTCCTCCAACTCTTTTTCCACTCTTTTTGTCCCTAGAATTTTTTTCTCCATTCTTCTTTCACTTACTCCATTTTCTCTTAATTCTCTCTCTTTCAATCTTTATCTTTCACTCTCTCCCTCTCTCCTCCATCCTTTCCAGCTCTCATTTTTTACTCTCACCCTGTCTTTCTTTACTTTCTCTCTCGATCTCTGTTCCATTTTTCCACTTACTTCTCACGCCCTCTCTCTCTCTAGACATTCTATTACCTTCCACTCTCCCCTCTTTCTCTCTTGCAATCTTTCTCTCCATTCTCTCTTCTGCACACATCTCTCTCTCCACCTGTATCTCTCCGCTCTGTCATCCACTCACCCCTCTCTCTGAACACTTCATGTCTAGCGGTCCCTCGCTCTGCTCTCCTCTTCCTCTGAATAAATAAGGAACGCTTTGATCACAGGGAGGACGCGGCGTGTCACCGGAGCGCCGCCGAACCCGTCAGAGTTAAATGGAGCTCAGAGAAGGCGGCCCTGCTGCAGATTAGCCGGGCTTATTTTAGCTGGATTTTTACTGAGTTAATTAAACGCCGGGTGACGAGTGCTCACCTTCATGGCAGCCGCTCGCTGTAGCCAAGGAAGCCTCCGGACCAGCTAGGCCGTCCTCATGATTCATTCTCCTAATTAAACTCCTCGGTGTTATTTTTCCCAGTGACGCCGGCCCCGAGCTGCATTTACCAGCGGCTAATAAGGCCGTCAGTAGAGCTCCGCGCTAACGTGGGCCCCCATAAGCATCATCAGACCCCATCTCACCAACTTCCAGAGTAATGCGAAGGTGCAGGACGTCTGGAAAGCTGATGATCAGCGCTTCATTCGAGCATTAGGGCTTGTTTAAAGAGCGGGCAGCGCTGGAATAGATGGATGGAAGCGATTGATTTCGGAAGCAAGAGTTCAAAACGCCGCTTAAGCAGACCAGAGAGAGGAATCTACACCATCCCGGCCTGTAAATCCCTCAATCAGCTGGAATAGATTTTAAGATCTATCTACATTTTTTTAATAGCATTCATCCTGTTTTTGTGCGCCCCCTAGTGGGTGTCTGGTCAGGCAGCATTGGAAATCAGCTCTGATATTAAACACTTACCCTCAACAGAAGAGCTACACCAACAGCATGCACCTGCATCCGCAGAAGAGTCAACCCACAGGAGTGAAAACTGGTGGGTGGGTTTGACATTGTGAGACATCTCCTATCTCTGTACCTAACTGACCCAACAGCCATGGATTATGGACATTCACTGAGGCAGTGATGTCCTCCCCCGAGTCATCCTGTTAGTGCCCAGTTGTACTAGCACCATCGGCAGACGGCTGCACCACGCAGGACTACACCACACAGACCGTTACCACGACTGTCCTTAACACCACGTCACCATCAACAAAGACTGCAGTGGGTGTCGTACCAGACTGTCATGGAGTGACTCAGAATGGCAGCGGGTTCATCTTCAGTGACGAGTCCCGCTTTAGTCTTGGTGGAGACGCCCAACGAATCCGTGTGTGCGGTTGTCGCGGTCCGGTGGACAGAAGACTGGGCACCCGGTCTGTAACAGTAGTTCTACTGTGGGGGATGGTCTCACCTTGCAGACCATCGCTAATGCCGTTCTTCTTCTGGAAGCTCCATGCTCTGTTCAGGTTTGGTAGGTCTTCCACACATTAGCTGAGATCTCACTCGCCATCATTTCTTCTCTCTCCTTGTTCGGAAAATGAGCAGCCATTGAACACGTCCAACAAACTCTTGGAA
Source organism: Prochilodus magdalenae (assembly GCA_024036415.1). NCBI lineage: Eukaryota > Metazoa > Chordata > Actinopteri > Characiformes > Prochilodontidae > Prochilodus > Prochilodus magdalenae. Next base: position 10,224 of record JAMWET010003533.1, on the reverse strand, counting down.
AGCTTGACCGATGTGCTACGACGGGTGTACCCCAGGTGGAGTTACAGTTGCCAGACTATGAAGGACCAACTGGGTGAACCAATCTGCTACACCCGCAACCCTGAGGCTCTACAGGTCATTACAGCATCCCACCCGGAAGGGGAAGAGGCCTGTCCAAGCCACCATGTAGGGCAACCAAGCCCAGAGAATCACATTCACTTCACGGTCCGTTATAAATCCCCCTTCGTATTCGGTTTATTCCACCCTACCTTCATTCCATCCCAGTCGAATCGTAATGTCTTTTTATTACAGCCATTTGCTTCCTTGTATTTTGCCGGTATCTCAGTCTACCTGTTTCAGTCTTCCCGCTGGAGCGGCGAATAAACATAACCATTAATCTATTATTTGGGCTGGGCTGAGCGGGAAGAAAGCGTGGTTATTGTTGTCCTTGTCGAAGCCGCACTGCGGAGAGTTTCATACCCCTAAAACTGTGAGGTCGAGGTGCTCCTCGTCTCAGTGGGAGAAGAGAAGCTAATTATGTGCTGCCGACAGCCGCAGTCGATAAAGCGGCGCTCCCTGGAGGACCGTATCCCCTGGAAACTGAGGCCAGGTTTACCGCCCACAGGAGAGAGGAAGCCACTTACTACAGCCTCCCAGGAGAACAGGCGTCTTCACATCGGCTCGGTCTGTCTCTCGCTCTTCTACACCGCTCCATGCATCTTCCTCAATGGATCGCCTGGGTGGAGAAAGGGTCGTTGATTCTTGGTTAACCATGAAATTAAGCCCCCCAAAAAAGTGCTCATATACAGTATATGTATGTATATCTATATCCATCTCTCTATCCCATATCTAACCATCCATCCCTATATATCCATATATCTATCCATCCATCCATCTATCCATCCATGATATCCATCCATCCATCCATCCCATATATTCCATATATCTATCCATCCATCCATATATCCCATCTATATATCTATCCATCCATCCATATATCTATCTATATATCTATATATCCATCCATCCATATATCTATATATCCATCCATCCATATATCTATATATCTATATATCTATCTATCCATCCATCTATATATCTATCTATCCATCCATCCATCCATATATCTATATATCTATCTATCTATCCATCCATCCATATATCTATATATCTATCTATCCATCCATCCATCCATATACCATATATCCATCTATCCATCCATATATCTATATATCTATCATATACCATCCATTCCATATATCTATCCATCCATATATCTATATATCTATCTATCCATCCATCTATCCATATATCTATCTATCCATCCATATATCTATATATCTATCTATCCATCCATCTATCAATATATCTATCTATCCATCCATATATCTATATATCCTATCTATCCATCCATCCATCATCATATATCTATATATCTATCTATCCATCCATCCAATCCATCCATCCATCCATATATCTATCTATCCATCCATCTATCCACATCAAATCCATATATCTATCCATCCATATATCCATATATCCATCTATCCATCCTATATCTATAATATCTATCTATCCATCCATCATCCATATATCTATCCATCCATATATCTAATATATCTATCTCTCCATCCATCTATCCATATATCTATCTATCTATCTATCTATCTATCTATCTATCTATCTATCTATCTATCTGTATATCTTATCTATCATCCATCCATCCATCCATCTGTATATCTATCCATCCATCTATCTGTATATCCATCCATCCATCTATCTGTATATCCATCCATCCATCTATCCATCTGTATATCCATCCATCCATCCATCCATCTATCTGTATATCCATCCATCCATCCATCTGTATATCCATCCATCTATCCATCTATCCATCCATCCATCCATCTGTATATCCATCCATCCATAAGCAAACATATACACACCCACCGGCCACTTTAGGGGACTCATCGTATCAACACTCACTGTGTCCCACAGCTCCACTGACCATACAGGACACTCTGTAGGTGTACAGGTTCCAGACTGTAGTCCCGCATCTGTTTCTCTGTGTTACTGTATTACCCTGCTCTTCAATGGTCAGGACCCCCACAGGACCACCACAGAGCAGGTATTGTGTGGGTGGTGGATCATTCTCAGCACTGCAGTGGCTATGGAGTGGATCAACAAGCAGTGCCTCCAGAAGCAGAAGGCAAAATCTGATCCCAGATCATTTAAGAAGTCTGATGACCGAGCTGCAGAGATTGCCTGGTGGTCCGGTAGCGTTTGAGACTTGGATGCGTCAGCATAAGGACTGCTATAGGCGGGGGAACTTGATTACATTCGGATCGATTTAGTTTGCTCACGACAATTCAAATTATTGAATGTTGGAAGAAGTGGCAAATCAAAACGTTCCACAGACGTCTCGGGCAACGCGTTTATACCAAGAACCTCTGAGCACCATTCACACAGGATTAAATGAAATGCATGTGTGATATAGATCAAGTCTGTCGTTTATAATGAACCCCGGAGAGCACAGACGTGAAGAAGCAGTAGAGGCAGTCTCTTAAGGTATTGATGCTTTTGACGTGAGCGTTGATTTTATTGAGGTTGGTTGAAATGAGCTGTGGTTTAGCAGGCTAGTCTTGGTTCCAGTCCTGAACGAGTACTGTCAGGTGTCCATTCAAGTCATGATACAGTACAGTCATGTGTTGGTTGTTAAAGTCCCGAGTCAAGCCTCGGTTCAAGCCTCGCGTCAGTAGTACAGTCAATTCTGGGTTCAAGCCTCGAGTCAGTACGGTCAATTCTGGGTTCAAGCCTCAAGTCAGTACGGTGAATTCTGGGTTCAAGCCTCCGAGTCAGTACAGTCATTCTGGGTTCAAGCCCTCGAGTCAGTACAGTCAATTCTGGGTTCAAGCCTCGAGTCAGTACAGTCACATTCTGGTTCAAGCCTCGAGTCAGTATCAGTCAATTTCTGGGTTCAAGCCTCAAGTCAGTACAGTCATTCTGGATTCAAGCCTCGAGTCAGTACAGTCAATTCTGGTTTAAGCCTCGAGTCAGTACAGTCAAATCTCAGTTTAGGTCCCGATGAAGTACAGTTTCACTCCCAGTTCAGGTCCAGATTAGGTACAGTACAGTTTCAGTTCAGGTCCTGATCAGTCCAGTCCAGTATCTGTTTGACTCCTGAATCAGTACAGTCAAGCCTTATTTTGAATCCTAAGTCAGTTCGGCCCAGTCCTCTTGATTGACTCCAGAGTTAGTTACAGTTACATTTTTGGTTTAATTCCTGATGCAGTACAGTACAGTGCTAGACTTGGGTAAAGTCCCTCGGTTAAAGTCCTGAGGCAAGTACAGTCAAGTCTCAACGAGCCACTGCATTGAAAACGTGGCTGGACCTCCATATAATTTCCGTTTCATCACAGAACAATTTTCTAATTCTGAATTTAAGGGCCAAGTCACTACAGCCCTGGCCTGGTTTCCAGGTCTTGGAGTCAGTGCAGTCAATTCTCGGTTTGCAAGTCTCAAGTCAGTAGGGTCAATTCCTGTACTGGTTTGACTGCTGAGTCAGTACAGTCAATTTTTTTGGTTCAAGGCTATTCCAGCAGATTGACAATAAAAGACCTCTATAGTATTTAAGTCTACTCCCTGAGAAACCACGTTACCGAGGAAGAATGGAAGATCACATGCCCCAAACAGCTGTTATTACGGCACAACCACAAATCACACAAGCATGCAGAGTTTGTCCTCTAATTCTGCAGGGACTGATCGTGTAATCCCGGAATCAGTTTGATTTAGCTAATGGGGAAACAGCCATGCAGAGGCTAAAACGAGGGATGTGATGGAAGTGAATTGTTGTTTTTTTTTTGCAGGATGTACTGTTAAACAGCTGCCCAATTAAAGCACATATGAGGTTCTGTAGGGTTTTGCTAATAATGTGGAAATCTAATCTAAATCTGCTCTAATTAACAGCCGCTTTACTTGATGAACCCCCATTAGGCCTGCTGGTCACACTCGCTGCCGTGCGGGAGGCGTACTTGCGGATTGCCAATTAAAGCCGGGGCTCTCTAATCAGGGAGCTCGTTTTTTAGTAGTGCCGCAGTTCCCAAAAAATCACAGCATGGACGGATCATAGCGGATTTACAGCAGCGGCGGGACAGCGCTGGATGAGCTCCGAGACTCTATCAGACTGCTTTTAATGGAAATCAAAGCCACTGGATTACATGGGGGTAGGTGACGAGAGAGTGTAGATGGATGGACGTTTGAAAACGCACGCGGAGAAAAGGATCTTTCATGATGAAGGAATTACCTTCCGTCGTTCCTCACGCCAACTTCTTGATGAAATCCATTGGCGGGGTGATATGTTATTATTCGTTTTACTGCAGTGGAGTCCCCTAACGGACATTCTAATGACACAACTGAAACAGTGAGATGAAGGGACAAATCACTGTCCAGAGAAAAACCAAAGCATCTCCAAAGTGCCAACCATACAGGAGAGCGCGCAAAAATCGTATTCAATTGAATGGAAGTCAATGAACCAGCTTTTTTTTTTTGTACAAGCAATTTTGGGCCATTTCTGTTGGTTTCATTCATCAGTGTAAATTGACAACGGCAGTGTTCAAACGATGCATAAAAGTAAAAAAAAATAGAATAAAGAAATAAAATTAAAAAAATTGACAAAATTGACAAACAAACAAGTTTTTCGACTGGACAGCGACGACATGCGAATATTTAATTCTGTTTTACATGAAAAACTACAATACCAACTTCTTTATCCATACCTGTAGACAACGTTTCAATGGCTTGACATGTTACATACAAAGCTTCTGGGAAAACAATGACTTCTATAGATCTGGCCACCGACTGCGTTAATTAAAGGAGCTAATGTACAGCAGTAACTGTGGGTCAAACGTAAAATATTGGGCGTCTCAAACTGAGGCAACATCACAACCACGTAACATGAAAACGGTTGGGAGACTGTGATCCAGTCCTGGACACAGGCTATGGGAGAAAGGCGAAACCCGTTAGCCACCATGTTCGTGACACGGCCTATCGTAAAAGCCACCTCCTGGATTCTCAACTTTAGTTTTTGTTTTTTTTCTAAGTGAGAAGATAGGACATGTGACGCATCAAACTGGAGAGAATTTTTCACCGGGAGTAAACATCCTTCTCACCTGTCCGATTCCTCTTTTCCCACCTGTCATGGACCTCTCCTTTTCACCAGTCCGATTCCTCCTTCCCACCTGTTCTGGACCTCTCCTTCTCACCTGTCCGATTCCTCCTTCCCCACCTGTCTGACCTCTCATTCTCACCTGTCCGATCTCTCCTTCCCACCTGTCTGACCTCTCCTTCCCCACCTGCCTGACCTTTCCGTTTCACCAGTTCCGAGTTCCTCCTTCCCACCTGTCCGACCTCTCCTTCTCACCTGTCTGATTCCTCCTTTCCCACACCGCCACCCTCCCCTCCGATCTCTCCTTCTCGCACTGGCCCGACCCCCCCCCACCCCTCTCCTTCCCACGTCCCGTCCTCCTTCTCGTCCGACCTCTCCTTCTCGCCCGTCCGACCTTCCTTCTCGCGCCGACCCTCTCCTCCGACCTCTCCTTCTCGCCCGTCCGACCCCTCCCTCTTCGCCCGTCCGACCCTCCCTCTCGCCCGTCCGACCCTCCCTCTCGCCCGTCCGATCCCTCCCTCTCGCCTGTCCGACCCCTCCCTCTCGCCCGTCCGATCCCTCCCTCTCGCCCTATCTCGCGACCCTCTTGCTCTCTCAGGTCCTCTACATCTGGGGCTACTCACAATTCCTCCATCCAACCTACATGGCTTTGGTGACTGAGCAATTTTCCAGACATGCTCCTCGACTCTGGAACTTTCTCCCATCCCTGGCCAAGAAGTCCAATCCCACTCTCTGTATTTAAATCTAATCTTAATACAGGAATAAAGTATGAACGCCATCATTCCCCCCTCGAAATGTGATGCCCACTTTTTCCCAGAACCTACTTTTATATCCTACCCTTTGCCCTTTATTTCCCCCCATGTCGTACGCCAGCCTGTGAACAAGCACTAAGGGGCGACTTACGAGCCATATTTACATTTAACAAAAGACAGGTGGGTTTAGGTTTCACGGCTGCTGTAATGCTGACACTCTGCTATTCCTGGGATTATCAGACTAAGCCCCCTGAAAAAGGAAGTCCTGATCCAGAAAGATGGATGAAAACGAGGGAATAACTGTAAACACACCATCAAAAGCACCACTGCGGGAAAAAGCAGCCGGTCCGGAAATAACAGCTCGACTTTGAAAACCAAACAAAGCTTTCCTGTCAGGCTTCAACTCCGGATGGACTTGGAGCAGTATGTCGTTTGCCGGCTCCCTGTGGTTACTCTGAAAGTGGTACAGGTGGATAAGCAAACACAATTAACCCAAAGCACAGGTCAGGAACACGCTGGGCCGGCCTGGCGGCGCTCCTCGCTCTCGGTCCTGCACCGTTCTGTGTTCAGTCTTGGACTAGCACCCCTGATTCAGTTCATGGAGGACTTCATTAAGGGCTCTTCAGGCCACAGGGACGCCAAACCACACGTCAATAAGAGCTTCATTACCTGGTGGTTCTAGAAGCGTTTGCTGGTATAGAACCTTTACAGGATACAGAGGTTCTTTACAGGTTCTATTTACTCACATGTGATTTGCAGAACCAAAGTGGCTCCAAAATTGGTCATCTGTGAACACACCATGTACACCAGTGTTCTTCAGGGTTCTCCTGATAGCAGACTCATTAACATTGACATTAGCCCACGTGAGAAGGGTCTTTAGCTTCTTAGACGTTCCCCTGGGTTCCGCTCTGACCTCACAGACTACAATGCATCCTGGCTCTTGGAGTGATCTCCACTCCGGGGGGATAAGGGTGGTCTTGAATCTCCTTCATCTGTACAGAGACTTGTTGACTGTGGATGGCTCCAAGACCCTTTCCCAGCATCAACAGCCCGTCATACTCTTCCACAAACACGTGCTATGAAGATCAGACTTTGAAAGATCCCTGTTCATTACATAAGCCAGGGTGCCCACTCACACCTGACCATCATCCCATCATTATCTGGTAATCCTAAAGACTCACATGCTTTTCCCCTCACAGATATGAAATATTGGGTAGCACAGATGGGTAATAAGTAGGTAATAATAATGTAATTATACAGTAATTGTATTTAATAATTAATTACATGTCAAATTCGTGGTTATTACTAAATAATAAATCAGAAGTCGCAGTGAGTGTTAACGAGGCCGTTATGATATGGTAAAATACTGGTAACAAGTTATACTTACCTAAATATCACCTGCTCATTTTATAGTGCTTTATAGAACACAATAGAAACACAATGATAAACACTTTCCTAATTATATGCACATCGTTTAGTCATTAATAAAAGTAAAGATAATCACTATCGGTATTTAGTAATGATTTTATAAAGGGGGTCATTTATTTTAAAGGGTTTATTTACCTAAAATGACCCACTTATGTAATAGTTCGTAAGGAACAATAAGAGAAAATAATAATTAAGTACATGTATATAACTTAGGTAGTACCCCAGTCTGCTGTAACTCCCTGGAATTAGGTACGGTGGCCAAGAAGTGCAAAACAAATGGCCATTCCAGAAAACAAAATTACAATTAAAAACAAAATTCAGGAATGAAAAAAATACATTCCAGAAAACATAAAATTACAATAAAAACAAAATTTACAAATATAAAAACAAATTATATTCCAGAAAACAAAACAACAAACTAAAAACTAAATTACAAATGGAAATGAATTACATTCCAGAAAACAAAATTACAAAATAAAAACAAAATTTAGAAATGAAAAAAATACATTCCAGAAAAACAAAAAATTACAAAAGAAAACAAATTGCATTCAGAAAACAAAATTACAATAAAACAAAATTTACAAATTAAAACAAATTTACATTCCAGAAAACAAAACTGCAAAACTAAAAACTAAATTTTAACAAAATGGAAATGAATTACATTCCAGAAAACAAAAAATTACAAAAATAAAATCAAAATTTGAACAACTTTTCCCAGTACTGAAAAAACTTTCACACACTGTGAATTCTGACGGAAGGGGGTGGGTCTAAGACACAGGAAGCTGTGCTTGTTGCATAACCTTGTCAATCAAACTCTTTTGTGGTGGTAGAGTGGGTGGAGTTTGGGAAGGTAACCATGGTAAAGCATTTTTTTGTTTCTGAAATGTAATTTTTTTTTGCCCCGTATAAAATTGATTTTGCTTTGTGATTTTGATTTTTTCTGTGTATGTCACTTTTTTCATTTGTAAATTTGTTTTTATTTTACTTACTGAAATATTAATTGGGTTTGCACGTCTCGGCCACTGGAATCAGGGCTGTAAAGCACCATTTGACTTGTTTCTGTTTTATTTCCTACCTGGTGTGTATAGATAGTTGGTCAGACGGTGTGAGTTACAGGCAGTAACTACAGTGTAACTACACCGTATTACAGCCGTGAAATCCAAACTTACTGAGCTCCATTATTCCCATCATGTTTATTATTAACTACACCGTCAGGTCATACCATCAGATCAACATGGTCTAGTGCTTCACATACAGTGCCCAGCTATAGACACGTAACCCTAACCAGAAGAGAGACCCGGGACTAGAGGAAGGCCGTGACTCTCTGCTCACTTATTAAACATTAATAACTATATAATAAGCAGGTCAGTTTAGTAAGCACAGCTTGTTACCCGTATTTCACCGTTTCATAACGACCTTGTTAACACTCACTACAATTCCTCAAATTGATAATGATTAAGTACAACTTATTACCATGTAATTACCATATTTATTACCTACTTATTACACATCTGTAAAGTACAATGCCAAAGAAAAACAAATAAACGAATTACCAGGTCTACTATTTTAGTCTCATTTGTTAGATTTTGTTCTCCGTATCTGCTTTTAGGACTTATTTGAAAATCTGAAGAAGTTCTAGGTCAAAAATACGTAGAACATCCAAAACTGTAGGCCTGTGTGCTAAGTGTTTCTGTTCCAGAGGCCGGGGAACGACGGTAGGTGAAACTAATAAACTCCATGTATACACAAACAGACAAACAGCAGGCGAGACTACGGACCACCGAGATAAGCCCAGAACCCAACCAATGAGTGCGCTCCGCTCAGCTCGACCTTTTAACCTCACGCGCTCGGCACAAACATCTTCACATCCCTGTAATGGAGCCATCAGGCGAGCGGCGCTTTGGTGAATCAGCTCTGGTGGGAATCTGAAAACTGCAGGCTATCAAGAAAAACACATTAGCAGCCGAAACGCAGAGCCGGCCCTCCATCAGGCTCCTACTGTTATTCATGTGTGCCGCTGATAGCCCCGTCTCACGTACAAGGAGGGACATATGGGTGGCTGTAAGTGCTCAGTACAGGTGTAAGAGAGAGGAAGCACTCAGCCATCTGTCCCCACGCCTGGCTAATAGTTAGCGGCATATACGTACCGCAGAGCTGCCCGGCCTATCATAATAACTGGGTCTGGAAATACCATTCCTTTTACATAGGCTTAGCCTTATAGAGGCTTTATAAATAGTTTACATTCATTTATTAATTAAGCCATAAACTCCATACAGCACATTAATAAATGGCTGGAAGTTGAAATGCTGTAACAGTCTAGATCCATGTGGGTTCTTTCCATAATGTATTACTACATCGCTATACGTGCATTAATGAGTTTAGTGTTAAACTTACCATTAGAGATAAACTTATATATTCATTCATAAACACTAAATCAATAAACATGCAGACTTCTCACCATCATCTATATTTGTAATACTGTTATATCTGTTTATTACTCATTTTTAAATTTGTTATAAACACTTATAACTCATTAATAAACCATTATAACAATAATATGGGTTCACTACAGGTTTCGCTCATAACTGCTTATTAATAATTGAGTGTCCTATGCGCCTAATAAAGGCCATTACCAACTGATACGAGCCACTAACAGCAAATCAACGGACCCGTGGTCAACCCACTGTCATATACCCTGAACTACTATGTTTTATAGCTGTTTATTAATGTTTTTAATTATATTAGTCATAACACTTTTATTAAATGATAATAAAACAATTATGGACACAGGTGTTACCATACAGTATGATTGTGGGCTCCACTACAGGTCACTGTTACCTTTTTATTCATGTGTTTAACTGCTTATTAATAAGTAGGGTCTAGGCCTAATTAACAGCCATA
>JAMWET010003532.1:0-47258 GCA_024036415.1 Prochilodus magdalenae | reverse complement strand
GACAACTACAGTATAGTACACAAGGGTACTAAATCCTCTCACCAGATTAACGAGCCCTAACATGTGTAATTTTATAACCGACATATTGGTTGTCACTTACACTACCTGTCACTTCATTAGGTACACCTTGTCTTTTTGCACCCATTGTCCATTCTTCAGTACACGGACCATACAGGAGATCGCCCCTAAGTTTCTGTTGTACTGGGTTACCATGTTCTTCAATGGTCAGAATCATCTCCACAGAGTAAGTGTATCTGAAGAACCGGCCAGTTGTTCATCATTTGAGTAGTTAGAAGGGGGCAGCAGTTTCATGTGTACCTCCTTTTGCAGCTTTAAAAAACCAGACATACATAAAGCTGGTGATTGAGGGTCTTTCTTTAACAGCAATGCAGCCAGCATCACGGGGACTAGACATAGGTATGACTTCAAACATGAGCCAGAAACATGTTATCGCGTACCAGGACTGTAAATAATGAGCTGGTATATCTTCTCACAAAATCACTAACACGGTATTACTGATTTACCGCTCACAGCTAGCAGGGTTTTATAACTCACAAAAAAGACCCATCTCCAAACCCACACCATAGGCCGAACAAGCCGTCAGTCTCTAGGTACACAGAGCCAAAGTCTATACACGTAGTCTCCAGCCCAAACGGGGTCTCAATTAAATTAGATCAGCCTTACTTGTCTAGTACTTGGATGAGGTTGCAATGAAAGATCCAAGTACCAGATGGTACGATGACTGTGCTGTAGTGCTGGAGCCGTGGTAGGGTTGGGTCATCCCTATGGTTGATCCAGGGCTAACAAACTGTCTCCCCAGTAGTTCCTCTGTGAGCCTTGTCTCCACAGTTGGTCCTCAAATGCTCAGGGGAACCAGATGGGAAGTTCCAAAGGCATACCTGAACAGCCTTTCTGAAGTACAGAGACAAAAACCCACGTTCAGTAACATAACTTACTCACCACAGGTCTTTAGGCATTCATTCCCAAATCTCTTATCTTATCACTTTACCTCACTTCAATCTCAATCTGGCATTTACTTACACAGAGAATGGGAAAACTAGGAACTTTCCCAATCCTGGACTTTGTATGAGAGGTATGAAAGTTAGTTTGTCTTGCTCTGTTCTTCTTCTTTTATCTGCTACAACTGAACGTTCTAGCTCACTGCTAATGCCTAGTGGCCAAAGCTAGTATTACACCCAAGTTCACCTCAAACCTGAGGGACGCTGGCTGCAAGACTGTGCCAGGCAAATATCTCTTGAACACTGACAACAGCTGTAGGAGGTGGCGATGCCTGATCCCAGTGCTGGTAAGGGCTAGTGATAGCAAGAGAAAACAGCAACACCCACAAGAGGTGGCACCTCAACCCCACGACACACTGGGAGATGACAAGAGGACGATGACAGTCATGGAAGATGGTCATGGAAGATGGCGACAAGATGCCTGTCGTTTGATCATGGTGGGTGGGCTGTAGAGCAAGGGGTCACTTATGGGGGAACTGTGAAGGCACCAGCTCTCTCTTCAGAGGTTCCCTGTATGCAATGCACGTGCTCAAGCTCTCCCATTTATAACAGCCCCTCAGCGGAAAAGCCCTGGTTTGACTGTCCTGGTTGATTTCTGCGGAGGTATGGGCCCCTATAAAAGTCAATGGTCAATGGTCCCCAGCTTGTCCAGCTTGTTGGGGGATGTCCCAGGCCAATAATGGCTGGGAGAGATGGCAGAAGGGTGGCAACAAAGATGGAATAGGATGAGTGCATGACACTATCTACAGGAGGTGGCTAGAGGAGGGCATCCTGCCTCCAGGTCCACAGTAAGGCCACTGTGCAATGCCTGATACTTCATTCTGGGGGGCTAAGTTGTGGAGACAGAGCAGTGACAGAGTTGTGAGTTCTCTTCCCTGTTTGGCTTAGGTGCTCACACGGCACTTAATGAGGGCAACTTGGCTCCACCAGTGGGGCAGAGAGTAAAATGATACCACCTTGGTATTACCACCAAGTGTGTTGGTGCCAACATGCCAGGTGGGTTGCATTTAAAGACATGCAGCCTCAGAAACGTGAAGTGTTTAGTGACCTCCCTACTTTAATGAGTTGAGCCACCTGTGTTAGGTGATTTCTGAAAGAGTGCAGATGTACTTTAGTCTCAAACATGAATATGAAGCTTCTCTGACGATCTAATAAAAGTCCCTGATTGAACTTTATTAGGTTAATTAAATTACTAAATTAATTATTAAATTATTTTTTATTTATTTTTTATTTATTTTTATTTATTAATTATTAAATTATTAAATTAATTATTAAATTATTAAATTAAATTAAATTATTAAATATTAGGTTAAATAAATTACTTCCAGCCAAACCTCCACCGAGTGATATCTATTGTTTCATCACACCCTTTCAAGAAGTGCGGTACATGTGAGGTTATTTTCCACGTCTCTCATTGGTGAGCTGCCTAAACACTAAGACTAACTGCTACATGGTGGGCCATAATCAAAAATAGAAATGTTCCACTGACGTGGACCAATCAGATCTCAGCCCAGACATCCGCTTCAAACACCGTCACCATCATCAGCCCCCCGACACCAGTCTCTGAGATGGAGAGATCAAGAGCCGCTCTCATCACTCTCATATGTAAGTTAACTTGAACTGTTCTACAGTTACTTCTGTACTGTGGTGGATCTTCCAACATCTGGTCACCATCAGAACAGCTGGGATTCATTCACTTCATAGACAAAGAGAAGTGTAGCTCAGCTGTTATGGCCTTCGGTTGAAGAACATGTAGGTACGTGAGTTTAAATGGACGAGTTGGTCTGTTGCAGGTGTTTGGTTCTCCAGGATCTCTGGAGCAGACGTGGAGATGAGAGTCAGACCAGGAGATGATGTTGTTCTCTACAGTGACTGCGTTTGGAGATTTGGATTTGACACCCTTTGGTTTAGGAACTCCTCACATGAGCACATGGTGTTGCTGGATGGGTCCCATCCACGCTACTCCATTATGTCGAACAGCTTACACCAAACCACTTTTCTGATAGTGAAGAATGTGAGGGAGTCAGACCTCGGCTTGTACTTCTGCGCTCTACAGAAGAAGAGATCTTCCAGAGATAAAGCTCGAGCTTGTTCCTGGGAAGATGTTTGCTATTACGGAAACAGGACCACTCGACTCTCTTTCCACGGTAAGGACCCTCATTTTGATCTACTGAGTCCAAATGGGAACCCATCACTGTCTCTAATTCCTGCTGGCTTTCTCTTATTGTAGACATGACAGCACAGACCACCACCACCTACCAGACCCCCTCCACCCCTCCTGTATCAGACTGTAGTGTCTGCTGGAAGCTGCTGGTCAGTGTGTGTCCTGTGTGTGTTCTCCTCTCCTCAGTCATCTCCTCCACCTGTGTGTACTGGATCTACAGAAGCAGAACTAAAGGTACTCACTGTCCACTCTATTAGACACTCCTACCTTGCTGCTCTACCTTGTAGATATAGAGTCAGAGATGATAGATCATCTGCTGCTGCACAGTGCAGTGTTGGGCATCCTCTAGTCTAGAGGTTGGTGGATGATTCTCAGTCCAGCAGTGACACTGTCTGCCCAGGACCACTGCTGTGTCTGATCCTCTCACACCAGCACCACACACTAACACACCACCACCACGTCAGTGTCACTGCAGTGCTGAAAATGACGCACTGTTGGCTGCTCTGTTGGGGGTCCTGACCATTGAAGAACAGGGTAATACAGTACACAGAGAAACAGATAGACTACAGTCTGGAACACTAGAACGTGTACCTTCTTCATGATCTGTCTCTAAATGTTATTTCAGTGACCGTGGAGCAAAGAGACGATGTGGGAGAGCGTGAGAGGCCGAGAAGTAGAAACAGGGACAAGGTACTGTGACATGCACACACGCTGCTGGTAGGCCAATGTCTCTGATGCTCTGTGAATGCTTCACTGATGAGTTCCTGCATGGCTGTGGAGTGAACTGCAGGACGTGTCTCTATTCTTGAACACAGTGTGTCGTGTTCCTCTGACTCCACCTTTTTCTGGGCCTCATTTGTTCCGACGTCTAACGGCCTTTCATATGATAGTCCCTCACTGTGATACCCAGCATGCATTGTGCAAATACATTATGCTAGTCCCTGTGATGCCAACCCGTCCTGACTGCTTCACTAACACCTCTTAACCTTTAAACAGAAACTGATTATAGAGCAACAGCTAGTTCTACAGACTTAGAGCCTGATTCCCTGTAAAACAAACATGGGGACAGTACAGTGTGCTTTTATCCAGCCACAGGTTGGAGGAGACAATGTTTGCTATGCTTCGTTGGACCTCCCGAGCAGAGGACAGAAACAGCTGAAGAAGAAGAAGAGGGCGGAGAGCTCGGACTTCTGTACATATGCTAAAGTTAAACTTGACCAATCTTAAAATGGGTGGAGAGGATGTTCTGAACACTGAGGAGTTGGTTAATTCTGTCTGGGTGCAGCTATTCTGTTGATGATGGGTGTGTATATATACCCACACCTACACAGTGTATATACCATAGACATTATATAAATGCACAGTGTATGTAAATATACTGCATGTAACCAATAAATGGTAACTTTCTGGACAAACTCCTTATGCCTTGCTTTGTTGCTTGCCCCTGATGAAAACGTCCACCTCTGAGAGAAGTGCGTCCTCGGTATCATCAGAAACAGTGGTCTGAGTTTTGGAATCAGAGACAGAGGTATAAAACAGAAGTGACTCAGTGGAGGGTGCTGGGAAGTACTGAAGGGTCTTTCAGGGGGCTGGCAGCATGAGCTGACCCCATATCCTCACTCACATTCCTGAGTAGCCCAGGAACAGGGTTCATCTCTGCTGGGAAACTGGCCATAACAGTTTAAGGTGAACCCCCTACTCTTCCACTGTGCTACCCAGGCCCTCCTCTGGGGGCTGACGGCATGGGCTGACTCTACAACTACAGCCACATCCCTGCCATGGTCTGCTGGTCAGACTGGGCAGCAAAGTGACCAGTGCCTGTTGTACCCTGACTAGTAGAGCATAACCTAAGACACACTTGCATCTGCACATACACCTGTTCAAGTCTGGACTGTAAAGACAAGGCCTCAGATGGGAGTGTTTGAAGCTCCTCTGCAGCCCACCCACGCACCACATCAAAGATGACAGCTCTCAAGCATCAAGTGCACAGAAACAGGAAACGCAGAGCGAGCACCCGGCAGGGCCCTTCTTTCTGTATTTGGGCATCTTGTTCTAGAGGTGCTGATGTTTGCTGATCTTAATCTCGGAGGGCTCCACCCCCACAGCTCTGAGAGGAAGAGAGGGCATATTTCAGAGACTGCTTTTCTGTCAGTGCAGGGTTAAACTGACCTCCACACAGATAACACACTGTAGCGAGAGAGGAAGGAGACGCAGGAAGCACCATGCTTTCAAACCAGTGGTCTTTATTGAACACGGACAGGTCATTAACATCCACACGTTCTACCATGTTCCCCGCTCCAGCAGCACTGCAGTTACACTGACGTGGTGCTGGTGTAAGTGGATCAGACACAGCAGTGCTGCTGGAGTGTTTAGACACTGTGTCCACTCACTGTCCACTCTATTAGACACTCCTACCTTGCTGGTCCACCTTGTAGATGGTCAGAGACGATAGCTCATCTGCTGCTGCACAGTGCATTGTTGGACGCTGCCCACAGGACGCCACCCACAGGACACTGTTGTGCTAGTTTTGGTTGGTGGATGGTTCTCAGTTCAGCAGCACTGCTGTGTCTGGTCCACTCACACCAGCACAACACACACTAACACACCACCACCACATCAGAAAAAATCATTTTCAGTCCAGTGGATATGAGTCCTACCTGGAGCCCAAACAAGCATCATTGACCTGCTGTACACTGTCCACTTATAGGGGACAATACAGGACACAAGTAAAACACAGTGGACTCACAGACCGCTTTACTAAGCAGAAGGGGTGCACAGCTTCTGATTCAGGTCAGTGTTGACTAATCACATGGGACCTCATTAATAAAGCCACTGGAGAGAGGAATACAGGTAACAGTTGACTCTAGAAATCCACAAGTTTCTTTCACTGGAACTGAGGGGTGGAGCCTAACTCCTGAACAACAACCCCACACCATAATCCCCCCTCCACCAAACTTTACACTCGGCACAATGCAGTCAGACAAGTACCGTTCTCCTGGCAAACCCAGAGTCTGGTGGAAGTCAAAGAGTGCTGGCTGTCTGCTTGTACTGTCCATGGTGCTGAAGACTTCTAAGCCAGTTTCAGGTGGGACAGAGTTGCACAGGTGCTTGTTTATCATGTAGGACGCTGGAGCACAGATGTAAGGTCTAGATCCACACCTCGTTTTCAGGCATGGAGAGCTGTGCAGCATGTGGGACGGTGAAGCAGCAGTGGGTGGAGATATTATACATGTGGCTGGTTACATTATTAACTCCACTATCTCTTCATCTCCATCCTTTCATACACCCCAGACAAGCTGCAGTCCTCGTTAACACAGAGGCTTTGGGAAGGAGTTAATAGAAATGCAATCTGAACTGTAAATGATCGAGATAGAAATGCTCTGTCTGGTCTGACACTTCGTGGCTGAGCTGCTGTGGTTCCTAAACCTTTCCACAATAGCACCACTCACAGCTGATCATGGAAAATCTAGGATGGAAGGAATTTCACAAATTGGCAACAATGGCATCTTATTACAGCAGGACACTGGAGTTCAGTGAGCTCTTTAGAACATCCCATTGTTGTAGGGATGTCTGTAAAGCCAGACTGCATGGCTAGGTGCTCAGTTTAAAACACCTGTGATAATGAGACATATATCACCTGACCTCAGTCAAGTGTCCCAAAACCTTTGTCCAAATATTGTACATGTATTAATGGTATATATGACCTTGTTTGAATCTTCGGATATACAGTACATGTGGATCCAGGACAAGCTGTTAGACAATTCCAGCACTGTGATAAAGAGTCCTCTATTCTCTGAGGGGTAACAGAATGGAGATGGTCAGTCAAGTGTTTAAGAAGATCTGTTTAATGAACACACAATGACTCCTCCCAAATGATGAGCACATGACCAGTTTAATACAAAGACTTTTCAAACTTCACACAGTTAGTATTCAAACCTATCGCTGCTTATTAATAACATCAGATCAGGATTATGTTTATAGAGATCCCTGACTGCAGGTCTATGTCTGATCATATACGACCTCAGAGTATGTACAGATATCAGAGAGCTCCACTCTGTTCTTCTTCAGACGGGTCTGTCCTCTGCTCGTGATGTTCACCTGAGTGTAAACAACACCATCAGCTCCTCCATCAGCTCCTCCACCCTGCAGACAGTTTAATACATGCAGCTTTCAGAGAGATTCCACAGTAAATCTCCATGTACTTAATGTGTAAAGCTGAATCAGCTGTATTAGTGTAGTATGTGGGTTCTATGTGTTCTGTGTGGGTGCTGCAGTACCTCACTACATTTGGTTCTTTTCTGGTTCTCTTGGTTCTCACTCTGCCCCTCACTGCCTTTCTTCTCACCTGTCAGTGAAACAGCCAGAACATCATATCTACCTCAGTTGATATAGATCAAACCTAGAAACAGGCAACATCCATCTACACCACCCACATCACTGTGACTAAAGAGCTACAGTCTGGAAGTGAACACCAACAGGACGGAGAGCTCAGACTTTATGGGGGATGAAGATTGGTTGGTGGGTTTTAGTGGGGGATGATTGGTTGATGAGTTTAGTTGTGAGGGATGATGATTGGTTGGTGGTGTTTAGTGGGGGACAATGATTGGTTGGTGGGTTTAGTGGGGTATGATTGGTTGGTGGGTGTAGTGAGATATAATATTTAGTGTATACTGGACTATAATACTTCCAGTATTTATTTGAAGCACAATTGTTGAAAATAAATTGCAGCAGTGCTTTAAAACATGCATCATAAGTCTATTAGGCAGTCCTACTCTAGTTCTCTCCTGAATGAGTTACTGAAAACACAGAGGAAAGAACATCCATAAAACTCTACTCTAGGTTCTGTTTCCTAACATGTGGATTACCAAAATTAGGAAAGCCTATAGGTTATACAAGCTTCAGTCTTCACATAGCCAATCTAATCTTAGTTCAGTGTCTACATTTAATTAATTCAGCTAATCATATAATATGCAGGGAACCGACTGTACTGATGGAGCATCAAATTAATGACCAACTCTACAACTCTACTAATGACTGGAGAACCTTAAAGCATCAATATGTTAGAAACTAGCTGATAGCAGAGAAAGAGAGAGAGACAGAGAGAGAGAGAGAGAGAGAGAGAGAGAGAGAGAGAGAGAGAGAGAGTACCTTTAGTTCTGTTTCTGTAGATACAGTACACACAGATGGAGCAGAGGAGAACACACACAGGACACACACTGACCAGCAGCTTCCAGCAGACACTACAGTCTGATACAGAAGGGGTGGAGGTGGTCTGGAGGATGGAGGGTGTCTGGAAGGTGGAGGATGAGGCATCTGCATTAAGAAATGGGTTCATTTTTAGAGCAGGATTAAGAAATGGAACGTAGAACTCCAATGAGGGACAACCAATCCTAATCAGTAGATAAGCTCTCCATACATTTATAGAGCTGAACACTTAAACAGATAAACACAGAGATCAGTAACTTCAGAATGAGTAACCTTACCGAGGAGAGACAGACGAGTGGTCCTGTTTCCATAACGATAAACATCCCTCCGAACTTCAGCTCCAGTTCCATCTTTCATAAACTTCTTTTCCCATAAAGCACAGTAGTACAGACCCAGGTCTGACTCAGAGACGCTCCTCACCAGCAGATCGTTAGTCTGGTTGTCTTGATTCCACACAAAATAGTAGCGTGAAAAAGCAGCTTGTATCAAAGTATCTGTTGATATAATGAGAGGAGTTTGATCCTCATTTGAGGAGTTTCTAATCCAAACTGGTTCCCAAATCCTCCAAACACAGTCACTGTAGAGAGTGACGTTGTCTCCTGGTCTGACTCTCATCTCCACTTCTGATCCAGAGATCCCGGAGAACAGAACACCTGCAGCACACCAACCACACTTTAGATTAGATACAGTAGAACGAGCAAATTCCAGATACTCTTTAGAACCTGAACAGCTGAATGTAGAGTTGATCAGAAGAGGCTACTATAAATACACCATATCAGGTGTGCTGAAGGTAGAAGAGTGGAACAGTTCACTTACAGACCAGAGTGAGGAGAACAGCTCTCGATCTCTCCATCTCAGAGACTGGAGCTCGGTGGGGGACGATGGTGAAGGTCTTAGAAGCGGATGTCTGTGTCGTGGTCTGATTGGTCCACGTCAGTGGAACGTATCTATTTTTGATGATGTCCCACCGCATAGATAATCAGACCCTCACCAATGAGAGACGTACAAACTGAGCACACGCTGTCTGATTGGTCACATCATAAGAGGGTGGTCTTAAGTTATCAACCCACTGCTGTACCACACTTCTGTGGACTGCTTGGGTTTGGAGGTTTTTTGTAGCCTTGGGTTCTCCATTCTCTCCCTCCTAAGACTTAAGGTCTGATGAGTTGCTTATAACAGATAAAGCTGGGAAATCACTAAGCAGTAGAACAGCATTAAACCAGGGCGTTAATTTAAACACACAGTGACTCTTGAGTTAACCTGAGTTCTGCATCTTAGTGGGATCCGCTGTAGCTCCCTGTACTGGAACTAAAACTTGGTGTAGTTCAACATTTGACCAGTTAAATAACTCAGTGTCATAGTTAAGGTTGGCCAGAGCAGGTCATTTACAGCTTGTGGTATTATAGGGGCAGGATCTCGGGTGTGAATGGGTTACTAGAGCCCATCACAAAAAGTCCTCGATTGGGTTCATGTCCGCCAAACATGCAGGCCACACCATACGTCAAATGTCTTGACAGCCCTTTGAACCAGTTGGAGAAAACTGGGGCCCAATGGGGTTACATTATTGTGGGGATACATAGTGGGCACCGGTCAATGACGTGTTCAGGTGGACAAGTTGAGTCAACCCATGGCATAAGAACACACTCCACAGTAGCAACTGACTGGAGTTCATGGCTTCTTGGGGCTCCTGAGCTGCAGGCTTTGTTGTGGGTTTCCTGTTTGTGCATGCCTGAGTCTCTCAGGCTCGTTTGTGAGTGGGTGAAAGTGAATCTCATCACACAAACTGAACCTCCATTTCTAAAGTGTGTATAAACTGAGCATGAGGGGGTTATACAGCTTTAAGGGGGCATTGTTCAGCACACTGACCAGCTGGTAATGATCAGAATGACTCTGTAATGTAATGATACTAAGGACCCATAAACAATGATACAGTCTTTCATTTACATTGAAATCTGTTCAGGTTTGAGGTAACCGGTTCTAGATAATGGTCTCTAAAAGAGCTGTCGGTGATAAAAAGTCCTCCCAGTGTTCTGATCTGTGTGTAGTGTACTGAGCTGGAGGGTCATGTTGTGTGGTGTGAGCTCTGAGCTTCTGTTTGTCTCTGTGTCTGTATGAGGGGACCGTTATTAACCACAGAAAGTTCACTTTTGTCTAAAGTCTGAAATGACTTCACAGCACTTCATGAGAACCACACCCCCACATTCCAGCTTGGTTCACTTGGTCCTCCACAGGAGGAGTAACCAAACTCAGCACAGGTACTCAGGTACACGATAGTCTGAGGTACCATATCACACACAGGTCCATCTTCTACATCAGGCCTAAATTGAACCTTTCATATACTGTTACTCATAGATCTGACCCTGGGTCAGTTTCCTCACTCTAATCAGACCTGATAGATGAGTCTACACAGTACAGAACAGATATGAGATTAGTAAGTATAGACAGTCTGTGTTCTGATGTTACCTGATCTGGGAGGAGTTATTGTGGGTTTCCTGTTTCAGAGTGGATGAAGCTGAAACTGCAAGGTTCTAATGTGAGCTAACACTCCTTACAGGTTTTAATTCTTAACTCCTGTTTTGTTTGTCTGATCTGTTTGTAGGAAGAGTCAGACTGTAGACCCGAGTAAGACTGAGATCCTGATGAAGTTCAGCTACACTCTCAGACTTGGTACACACTCAGATCCCCATCAGGTAACAGAGCTTCATCACTCTAAACTACACCAGGAGCTGTTAGCATTTCTGTTAGCCTGTTGGTGCTGGCCATGGTGATCAAACACAGGCCCATAGCATTTAAACTGTTTGGGGCTGATGTACTGAGATTTGGGGCTGATGTACTGAGTTCAAGTCATCTTTCCAGCGTTTGGGATACATCTCCCCAGGCAGGCTGAGCAGTGTGTAATTATATTTGTGTTCAGTGTAAAAATAGAAACATACTTCCTGAAAGAGCTGGATCTCAGTAAAAATGACCTGCGGGATTCAGGAGTGGAGTTGCTCTCAGCTGGGCTGAGGAGTTCACAATGTAAACCATAGATCCTCAGGTCAGCAAGAACTACATATCCCAGTCAGCCAGTGCATATGTACTGTTCCTGAGGTCCAGTTAATATAGCCGTTTGCTACATAAGTTCTCTATGAGGTAGGAGTTAAAATCTTTCTGTACAGTGGCCTCTGCCAGTAATATCCAGCAAAACCTCACGTCTGCTACCTGAGCACCAGGCTTGGCTCATGGGGTAGATCCCAGTAACCCTCTCTAAGCAAGGTACACAATATCCTGCATCTCCTTTTAATAGGAGATTTTAGATTGGTTAGTCTGGGTCTTCACACGAGCCTTTTCAGCCTGGGAGACCCTATCAGACCCTATCAGTGCTTCATTGAGAAGCATGTTACTGTTTGGTGGGGGTGATGGACCAAAATGTAGAGTGAAATGTATGTATATGCTTGGTACAAGGTCTGAATCAAACTGGTGACATGGGTTACCACAGAGCAAAGCGCTACCACTGTGCTACTGGAACTGTGCAGCGGAGCTTGGAGTAAGCTGTCTAAAAAGTAACGCACAACAAAAAGGCAGGACTCTCAAACGAAGCAGGCACCAAGTTTAGTGTGCTCAAAAGCTCATCATGTTCCCAGCGCTCTTTCTTTTGGCCTTGTTGGGAAGCCTTTTGTTTTCCTAGGTCTCTTTTTTCTCACTCAGGCTTTTTCTTATCTTTTCGCCTTTTTTTTCTCTCTCTCTCAGGACTTTTTCTTTCCTTGTCTTTCCGTCTCTTACCTTACCGTTCGCCCTACTGAGTATGACCCAGATCCACCAGCTCCTCTACTGCACTGCCCAGCCCCCCTGCTGGTGACCAGTGGCATGGACCCACACCTTAACATTTAATAAATTCAAAGGGAGATTAGCTGAGCTAATGAGTGCTCTGTTGTATCATTTCACAGAGAGTATTCCACATCGGTGGAACATTTCTATTTTCCATTATGCCTCACAATGTAGGGGTTCATCTTGTTGATCAGAGACCTCACCACCGAGAGACATGCAAATATGCTTCCTGAGCTGCTTACTGTGTAAGAGGGTGGTCTTTGATTTAGACGTGTGTGTTTAACCTGGTGGAGTTCAGGTTTCCTTTAACAACTGTGAAACATCCAGTGATTTGAGGGATCCACCCCTTGGTATTTGTGGGAACCACCCCCTGGTATTCGAGGGATCACAATGAGAGTCACATTGTGTCCTGGTCTGACCCTCATCTCCACTTCTGTTTCAGAGACCCTGGAGAACCACACATCTACAACACACCAACCACACTGTAGATTAAAAGGGAGGAGCTCATGTCAATATTATGTATCTCCCATAAAATATATACATATCCTTTATAGATATTTATGCATCAGAGTGATGAGAGCGACTATCAGTCTCTCCATCTCAGAGACTGGTGCTGGGCGGCTGGTTATTGCGAGGTTCTCTGAAGAGGATGGCTGTGCTGAGATCTGATTGGTCCACATCAGTGGAAAATTTTTATTTTCCATTACGGCCCACAGCATAGCGGATAGTCTTCCTGTTCACCAACTCACCAATGTGCAATCTGATCACATGTTTCCTGTGCTGGTCATCGTCACGCCTGTTCACACCAACCCCGGTGACAGGCCTTGTTGTGCCAAGTCTCATCAGACCATCATCCCTGCGGAGCCTTGCATTGTTGTGCCTGATGTCATAGCTTTTCACTGGGCTCTGCCTTTCTCAGTACCAGCCACGAAATTCTTTCCATTACAGTTTTCTGTGGGGTGCACTATTCCTCTCCTGAAAGCATAGTGGTGTTGGTGTAGAGTGAGCCACAAGAATGTGGTTAGGTCAACCTGGAATGTGGGAATGAGTGTTGTCCACTGCTTGGACATGAGGCCCAAAGTTAGATGAAGACAATGTTTGCTGCTCTTTAAATTATTTATCCACTCATTTCCATTTAGAACGTCAACAGTGATGTTCATGCAGATATGTAGACATGCAGTGTCTGTTATTTGAAAGGCTACATTGCAGACTGCTCACTAAAATGCACCAGTCAATGCTTGCTCTGGGCATCTTTACCTGGTTTCAAGGTGCAACCATGGACTTGCTTGTTTATGTCTTCCTACACCTCATCAAAATTACCACAGGAGAAGTTCATGTCCTCCAGTCGGCTGAAGTCATCATCTTAGGCCTAAGGTATCTTAGCTGTAGTGCAGCATCATGTACTGCCATACCCGTCAGTGTTATTGGTGACGTTGGTTCGTCCCTCGTCTCCAGCTGAGTGAACTGAATATTTGGCCATGTGAGCTTTTAAACTGATTCTAGGACAGTTACCAACTTTACACTAACATGTGATTGTTAAACAGAGTCTACTGCTAACAGGTCTGGGGTCAGTTATTAAAGGACATGATAGAACGTATAGTGCTATGAGCGGCAGGCCTTGTTGTGGGTTTCCTGTTTTTGCAGGTCTGAGCTTAGATGGCTCTCAGACTCATGCCTGCATGGGTGGGTTTGAAACCACATTTTACATTACAGTCTAAACTGCTCATGTGTGAGTTTCTGAGTGAGTGAACATGCAGTTGTAAAGGTACCTTGTCCAGCACACTGACCTGCTGGCTGTTATCAGATTCATCTTTTGATATCTATCCCTGGTGAGTTTTGGGCTAGTTTGGCTAATTCCCTCATATAATCTGCCTATAGAGCTGCCTATATGCCTATTCCCAGTATCGTCATGTGAAGATGATCTTTATACTATGCTATCTCTGTTTGTACTTGGTCTGTCCATATCAATCATGCACTGTACAAGACAGCACTTTCAACAGAATTTAATTGTAGTGCTTAACGTGGCTTTGTTTTTTCTTTAACCGAGCCATATGTTTGCCAGAGTGCCATCTCTACATGTGGGAGACTGGTGACCGGTTCTAGAAAAAAGAAATGGTAGATGGTTAAACAGTCTTTGAGGGGTATGATCTGTTTATGAGGTGACCGTGCTAACCACATGTTTCCATGACTGTGTGTGATGAAGAATACAAGCGCCAACTGAGCAGGCAGTTTCACAGGCCAGTTTCATTTTCTTTGTTCTTGTTCATATCAGATCCTGGATCAGTTCTTCCGCTTTAACCAGGTCTGAAACTCCCATCTACACAGTACAGAGCAGATGTGAGATCAGTCAGTACAGACAGTCAGTGAACAGTGGTCTGAGGCGTTCTGAGCTACAGGGTCTCATTGTGGGTTTCCTGTTTTAAGCTTTTAGGGGGTGTGTGTTCATAGCTGTGTGAATATGTGGAGTTAACTCTCATTGTGGGTCTAGGAAAATCCCTGTCTGTTACAGACCAGGACATTGTTCAGTAATCAGTATCACTGTTCTTTGAGGAACTACATTACCCAGAAACCCCTGCAATCTGCTATAACTTTACTCAGTCAGTGTGTTGATCAGAAGTCACTTCCAGCTCACAACACAACTGGAGATTCACCATGACAAGGACCCCCAGCGTGATCCCCCTGAAGTGTGAATTCATAGGTAGATCCTGACCATGAGGAAACATGGGGAATATGAGTGGAATGGTCAGGGAATGCCTAGAAGTTATCAGGACTGAAAACTGCAGGACAGGAGCAGATGGCACTGCAAGCATTGGATTGTAGATAGTGTTGTGTAGTGTAGTGTTGATTGATTGATTAAGTGTTGTGTAGTGGGTAATACTGCTACCTTCCAGATGACTCTGTGTGGGCAGGAACTACTGGCTGACTTGGCCACTCCTATGTGGCCTACTGTCTACAGCTTCAGTGCAGTGAGAGATGGGTAGTGCAGTGAGAGAGTCCTGATAACATGAACCTACATGCTCTGGCTTGTGACTAGCATGCTTCTCACCAGGACATGTAGCTCCAGTTCCATGGAGATCAGTCTACAGTACACCAGGGGCTCTATATATGTGTGTAGAGAACAGGAGGTCAGTGAGTTCTGGCTCTCTGCTGTAACTGCCCATGGTGCTGAAGCTCCTGCTGACTCCTCTAATGCTCAGACAGGTCTCCGTACTTAGATAGTGTCTAACCCTGTGGATGGAGAGGACTCCAAGCTTCAAATCCTTAATGTTAGAATGTATTGTTCTCAGTGTAATAACTGTTCTCCATGTAATAACTGAATATGAACTTTATGCTGTAAAGTGAAATTGATCTTGTATTAGTGTTAATGTGGGACTGTGAGAGTGTAAGAGAGAGAAATGAAGAGAAAATGTCCAAATAAGTGTTGGTTTTGTGTGAATAGGACTCTGAACTGGACTTCTTGATCTCATGTATTATATAGGGACACTCCGGCCTCACTAGGTAAACCCCTCTTGATCATGCATCTAGAAGGTGGGGAGAACTACAACTGTGGTAGGTTGGATCTTTAGTGTTGGGCTGTGTAAAGTGTGTTGTCTAGCTTTGTAGCTGTAATGTTAGCCATCAGAAAAACAGCTAGCCACGTCACCTCCATCACTTCCTGCACGGCCCCCACAACTCCACAACAAACGGTCATTTTCAACACAACTCACAACCAGCTAAGTGGAGGTAAACCTGCTGTATGATTCTCTAGTTATACTCAGTGTGGTCTTTATTCTACCTCCTCATAATAAACACCTACAGAAGTGAAATAAACAGGCACTGTGTGTTTGTGTTAATCAGACTCCATAATCATTTATTATCAGTATCAGATCAAAGCAGAAGACATACTGTGTTTTATATGCAGTTCTTCATTACTCTAAACACTCCAATAATCAAACCCCAGAATGAATCATTTACACCACATGATACCACATCAAATTACAGAATCAGTAACCAGAGAAACACAAAAACTGGTTTTAAACTCCATCCAATGAGACCATCCAAACCCAGAGAGAATAAATCTGACCATCTGAAAGAGCTGGAAGTGAGTTTTAGTCCACTGAATCGACTCATGTTAATGACTGAATCAGTTCAGCTACATCTGATCAGTTTTAACCTCAGAGTATGTGCTGAACTCAGAGCTCTCCACTCTCCTCTTCTTCTTCTTCAAAGGTTTCTGTCCTCTGCTCGGCAGGTCCAGCGCCACATAACACACATCACCTCCTCCAACCTGCAGATCATTTATAAACACGAGTACTGATTAGCCTCCTTCAGTGGATACTCAGGAACCATCTGACACCAAAGAACTCAGACTCTGAGTGTGTGTGTGGGGGGGGTCAGTACCTCCTCTCTGGTTCTGATCTGCTGATTAGGTGATTTTTCTCTCTCTCTCTGGTTCTTTTCTTTCACAGCTGTAAATGATATAGATTATCAGTGTTATTGCTGGTGGGACAGTGGACCACCATCCAGATCATACCCAGACAGGAGGGTCCTGTGGGTAGAAACTGATCACTGATGAAGAACTAGAGGACGGATAACTCTAACTGGAAACTAGCAGATGATCTACATTGTCTGCATCATCAGGGTGGAGCTACAAGAGAGAAACTTCTAATACACAGAAAGGGAGGGAGAGAGACAGAGAGAAAGAAAGAAAGAGATAGAGAGAGAGAGAGTGTACCTTCAGGTCTCTTTCTGTAGATGCAGTACACACAGGTGGAGGAGACGACTGAGGAGAGGAGAACACACAAAGGACACACACTGACCAGCAGCTTCCAGCAGACACTACAGCCTGAAACAGGAGGGGTGGAGGGGGTCTGGTGGGTGGAGGTGGTGGAGGCAGGAACAGCACAAGGAATAGGGGGGTCTGAAATAAGAAAGGAAGCTCTAAGAGATGGTGATGAGGTTCAGACAGAACTCCAGTGAACATCTCATAACCCATCTTCATCTTTACAGCAGAAGACTAATTGTTCTACACCTCAAATCCTCACATTAAACACAGCTGTACAGGAACATTATGATGCTCTATTACTGCTCTTATTAAGCCTAAACAGGACAGTACTTCTTAATGGACTCACCGTTTATTACTGCTTTATTAACACTCTCCAGGCTGAATTCAGTATTTCCAGTGCACTTGTAATGCTCTTATT
Source organism: Prochilodus magdalenae (assembly GCA_024036415.1). Classification (NCBI taxonomy): domain Eukaryota; kingdom Metazoa; phylum Chordata; class Actinopteri; order Characiformes; family Prochilodontidae; genus Prochilodus; species Prochilodus magdalenae. The sequence goes on along the minus strand of JAMWET010003532.1, from coordinate 29,880 downwards.
AAGCCTCATGAAGCCAGTAGCTGGTAACTGACTTTATTACTAGATTACTAATCAATACCTGATATATTAATGTTTTGGCTGTTTTATATTCAATATGATGTTATTACAATTTTATAAATGACATCAATTAACAGAACCCACAGATCAGAATGAGTAACCTTACCGAGGAGAGACAGTCGAGTGGTTCTGGTTTCATTATGATAAACATCTCTCTGAACCCCTTTGATAGACTACTTCTCCCATACAGCGCAGTAGTACAGACCCAGGTCTGACTCAGACACGTTTTTCACCAGGAGATCGCTAGTTTTCAGGGAGGGATTCCGCACTAAAGCACAACACGAATAAGCACCCTTCCCCAAAGTACCTCCTGATATAATGAGAGGAGTTTGATCTTCATCTGAAGACTTTCTAAACCACACTATACTAGTTCCAGACTCCCTAACACAGTCACTGTAGAGAGTGACATTGTCTCCGGGTCTGACTCTCATCTCCACTTCTGCTCCAGAGATCCTGGAGAACAGAACACCTGCAGCACACCAACCACACTTTAGATTATATACAGTAGAACGAGCAGATCTCACACACCTTCACGCTGTACATTAACTCTTTGGGTTCTCAGTGCTTTCCAGAGTTCTCCAGAGACTCTTTAGAACCTGAACAGCTGAATGTAGAGTTGATCAGAAGAGGCTACTATAAATACACCATATCAGGTGTGCTGAAAGTAGAATAGTGGAACAGTTCACTTACAGACCAGAGTGAGGAGAACAGCTCTCGACCTCTCCATCTCAGAGACTGGAGCTGGGTGGGGAGGGCGATGGTGAGGGTCTTTGAAGCGGATGTCTGTGTCATGGTCTGATTGGTCCACATCAGTGGAACGTTTCTATTTTTGATAACGTCTCAGCGCATATATAATCAGACCCTCACCAATAAGAGACGTACACACTGAGCACACGCTGTCTGATTGGTCACCTCATAAGAGGGCGGTCTTTAGTTATCGCCCCACTGTTGCACCACACTTTTGTGGACTGCTTGGGTTTGTAGGTTCCTTGTAGGCCTGAGTTCTCTGTTCTACTTGTTCTAACACTTCATGTCTGATAAATTATTTGGATCAGACGGACTTAAGCTAAGAAATCACTAAGCAGTCTCCAGACCTCAAGGAGTAGATCATTAAACCAGGGGGTTAAACTAAACACACAGTGATTCCTGTGTTAAGCTGAATCTGCAGCTTAGTGGGATCAATCTTAGCTCCCTGTACTGGAACTATAACTTGGTGTAGTTAAATATTTGACCAGTTAAATAAGTCACTGCTGTCGTTAAGGGTGACCATAGCAGATCCAGGACGGTCAGTAAGGGCACTCAATGAGCAGAGCTCCAGCTGTTCTTGTGACACTCAATAAGTTCTCCAAGGTCGTTTCCTGTTTCCTTTCCTGGGTCCCGTCCCAGTCCCAGTAGCAGGCCACTTCACTGTTATGTCTCTTTCCACATGTTCAGTTTCCACTTGGTGAGGTAAACTCATGTATCAAGAGGTCTGGATTAGAGGGGTCCGGTCCCCGTTTCATAACCTTTCAGTACAGAGCACAGTCTACTACAGCCTAGAGTAGGACTTGTTACACCTGAAGTCCATGAAGGGCTGCAAGTGATTGTCCACTTGTCCACCTAAACCCAACACATGCCATCACACCCCACGCTAGCACAGACCCACCACAAGCCTGCTCGGTGTCTTGTTGACAAAGGAGGTCCATACTTGATTGGGTATACACCACACATGAACCCTACCATCAGCATTAACCCGACCTTCATGAAAGTAAGAGTGACTTTAGGAAAGTTACCATCTACATGTTAATGGGTCACTTCTTGTTAGATCTGAGATCAGTTAATAAAGACAGTCAGTGTCAGGTGGTCTGACATGGTGCTGAGCTGCAGGCCTCGTTGTGGGTTTCCTGTTTGTGCATGTCTGAGTCTCTCAGGCTCATTTATGAGGGGATGAATGTCATCACGACCACAAACTGAACTTCTATTTCTACAGTGTGTATAAACTCAGCATGAGCTACATATAACCATCTGTAAAAGAGTTCTCGGTGGTAAAAAGTCAGGTTGTGTGTTGTGAGCTCTGAGCTTCTGTTTGTCTCTGCATCTTTATGAGGTGAGCGTTACTAACCACAGAAGGTTCCATGACTGTGTGTGTGGAGCAGAAGAACTTTGAGCCAGTTTCAGTTTTTTAATGGTTCCACTAACCTGTGCTCTATCCCCTGAATCTTCACACTGTCACCATACAACCACAAATTAAAATGTATTTATTGAGATATTTAGTGATAGACCACACAATGTAGCACATAATTGTGAAGTGGAACGAAAATGATACATGGTTTTCAAAATTTTAACCAAATAAAAATCTGAAAAGTGTGACATGCAAATGTATTCACCCCCTCATATCAATACTTACTACACTCATCTTTGGCTGCAATTACAGCTGCAAGTCTTCTGGGGTACGTCTTCAGCAGCTTTGCCCAGCTAGACACTGAGATTTTGCCCACTCGTCTTGGCAAAAAACAGCTCAAGCTCAGGCAGGTTGGATGAGCATCTGTGAATAGCAATGTTCATGTCTTGCCATAAATGCTCAATGGGATTTAGGTCAAGACTTTGACTGAGCCATTCTAACACATGCATAGCGTTTGATCTAAACTATTCCACTGTAGCTCTGGCTGTATGTTTAGGGTCATTGTCTTGCTGGAAGGTGAATCTCCGTCCCAGTCTGAAGTCTATTACAGCCTCCAGCAGGTTTTCTTCCAGGATTGTCCTGTATTTAGCTCCATCCATATTCCCACCAACTCTGTCCAGCATCCCTGTCCCTGCTGAAAAGAAGCATCCCCACAGCATGATGCTGCCACCACCATGTTTCACAGTGGGGATGGTAATTTCAGGGTGATGAGCAGTGTTACTTTTTAGCCACACACAGTGCTTTGCATTTAGGCCAAAAAGTTCAACTTTGGTCATCTGATCACAGCACCTTCTTCTGCATGTTTGCTCTGTCCCCTACATGGCTTGTGGCAAACTGCACAAGGCATGTCTTATGTCTTCCTTTCAACAATGATCCACTTCTTGCCACTCTTACATAAAAGCCAGATTTGTGGAGTGGCCTTTCAGTTGTCCTGTGGACAGATTCTCCCACCTGACCTGTGGATGTGCAGCTCCTCCAGAGTGACCATGGGCCTCTTAGCTGCTTCTCGGACCAGTGCTCTCCTTGCTTGATCTGACAGTTTGCGTGGACGGCCATGTCTTGGTAGGTTTGCAGTTGTAGAACACTTTTTCCATTTTTGGATGATGGATTGAACAGTGCTCCTACACAGTATAGAGCAGATGTGAGATCAGCCAGTACAGACAGTCAGTGAACAGGGGTATGAGGTGTTCTGAGCTGCAGGGTCTCATTGTGGGTTTCCTGTTTTAGACCCTCAGGGTTGGAGGGGGGGGGATCAGATGAAGATCAGGTGTGTATTATAGCTGTGTGAAGATGTGGAGTTAAGTGTGCATGTGCTCTTACATGTATGGAGTTCAGTGTGTTTGTGTTTGTAAGACGAATCAGACTGTAGATCTGAGGGAGACTGAAGTCCTGATGAAGTTCAGCTACACTCTCAGACTTGGTACACACTCAGATCCCCATCAGGTAACAGAGCTACAGTTCATCACTCTAAACTGCACCAGGAGCTGTTAGCATTTCTGTTAGCCTGTTGGTGCTGTCCATGGTGCTCAAACACAGGCCCATAGCATTTAAACTGTTTGGGGCTGATGTACTGAGACGTCTACACCAGCTGGAGATGCAAATCAGAGGCATTTCAGCAGCTCAAGCCTAAACTCTAGTTTATATTGTGTAGGTGTATTTGAAAGAGGCATCAGGAGTGCAGAGAAAGTTAGAGATATCACTCATTTAAACCTACACTCTCAGGGTTTGAAGGTACCATCAGAGCCTTGGACTGGAGAACCAGGCGGGCTGCAGATAAATGGCTGAAGAGCTTCAGAACAAAGACAGATAAACAAACAGAACACTAAACAAAGGGATAAGAGTGCAATCCCGAGAAGTCCTGAGGAGACAGGCTCCTGCTCACAAGGTTTGACACAGCACTCCAAGGCTGGGAATGAAGCTGAGGAAAACCTCTCCTTAAGTAGCACAGGTGGTGGCAGTTATCCTTGATTAAGAGTGATGGGCTCTGTGCCTTCTTTATGATTGAGAATGACCTACTTGACACATTGACATTTACATTTATTGCATTTAGCTGACGCTCTTATCTATGATAGTGACTAATCATATTACAGGGAGGCCAGTGTAGTGTTAGGGCTCTTGCCCAAGGACCCTTATTGGTGTAGCACAGTTTCTGTCTTCTGCTTGTAATGCTCACTGGACCGGGACTGTGCCTTGCTTATCCATCCTCAGGGTCCATAACCAGCTATACTGGAGAATGCTACAGCTGGTGGCCTTATAGCAGGGTGACTGTAGTGGTGCTCATGAGGTGAGGTTTAAGCAGGCTTGTAAATGTGTGGTGGGTCAGTATGAACTCAGATAAACAGTGATGTGTGAGTCTCCTCCCCCACACAGAGATAGAGACACGCTACAACAGGAAACCCACAATGAGACCCTGCAGCTCAGAACACATCATGGCCCCTGTTCACTGGCTGTCTGTACTGACTGATCTCCCATCTGCTCTGTACTGTGTAGACTGGAGGTTCAGGCCTGGTTTAGAACATGTTAGAGAACACATGCTCTCACTCCACAGAGGTGATCTTACAATGACTGTGCTCCAGTCCTGTGACCGTGTGGTTTATCAGATGTGTACTGATGTATAACAGTGATAACAATGGACCATTATACGGCTTAGTTTGGTCAGGGAAGGAATGTAGGAAGTTGAAGCAGTCACATTACGAAATTAACCAACCTCACAACAACCCAGATGCAGAAGTGAGGAGCTTTCACACCTGCAGTAGACCATTCCAGCATTCACTAGAGGAGAACCCCAGATCACCAATTTTAGAAAGACCAGAGGTCAGTGCTCTGGACTACACCCAGGCTCAAAACCACATCCACACTGGACCATACATACTGAACTTGCAGAGCAAGCGGACCTGGGTCTGGAACAAGTTCTAGAGTGAAATCGTCCTTAGAGTAATATAGACACTCAGTGTGCAGCACTACAGTTATTTCAGATGAAGAAGTTTGTGTGGTGAAGCACACTTTCACCCACATCTACAAACATGTAGCAAATATGTGTGACCACGTTATGTGATCACTAGTGCAGCCTCCCCAACCCCCCGCAACCCTGAGAGTTTGAGAGCTGCAAACATCAGTCACTCTAAAACAGGAAACCCACAATGAGACCCTGCAGCTCAGAACACCTCAGACCCCTGTTCACTGACTGTCTGTACTCACTGATCTCACATCAGTTCTGTACTGTGTAGACGGGAGATTCAGGCCTGGTTAAAGTGCGGACACTGATCTGGAGTCTGTGTTTCATTAGTAAGGAGCCTGTGAATGAGTGTTCTGCTGGTGGACATTATAGGAACTCAAATGGTAGTCTGTCTTCTGCACCACATACACACACTGCAGTAGAAAAATGGTTATTGACTGTATCATCTGACAAACAAATACAGGTCATGATTCACTTCCAGTATTGCATCTGCTTGGACTCACTTGATGTAGGAGAGTTAACTCATGGGTCCAGATGTGTGAGGTGTCAGATGTTAGGAAAACTCGAGCACTCTAGGACTGATACTGTGCACTTATTGTTATTGTGTCTGATTGAAAACTGTGCTCATAATTTGTCATCCTTGACTCTAAGTACAAAGAATCTAAGCAATGGAACAAGCAACTTAAACACACATCTACACCAAAGACCACAACCTTAAGAAGTGACCTGTCAGGAAATGATCATGTGATCAGTTTGCACATCTCTGATTGGTGAGCTCTCTGAACAACAAGACTAACCGCTATGCTGTGGGCCGTAATGGAAACTAGAAATGTTCCACTGACATGGACCAATCAGATCTCAGCACAGACATCCGCTTCAAAGACCCTCGCCATCACCAGCCCCCCAGCACCAGTCTCTGAGATGGAGAGATCGAGAGTCGCTCTCATCACTCTCATGTGTAAGTAAACTTCTACATCTGTTCAGTTTCATCTCATAATGGACTTTGTGACACTCTAGAACCATCAGAACATCTTGGTTCTGTACATGTTTGTTTAATCTGAGTTTGATTTTGTGTTCCAGGTGTTTTGATCTCCAGCATCTCTGGACTCATAGTGGAGATGAGAGTCAAACCAGGAGACAACGTCGCCATCCACTGTGACTGTGTTCATCAGGGTAAATTAATGATAGCTTGGATTATAAAACCCTCCAATGAACATCAACCTCCTCTTATTCACTTAACTGAAGACACCACACCTCCACGTTACTCTCGTGTGTGGAACTACACCAAAGGAACCTATGACCTGCTGGTGAAGAACATCACTGAGTCAGACCTGGGCCTGTACTACTGCGCTCTACATGAGATGAAGTTTACTAGAGGTAGAAATGGAGAGAGAGTCCAAGAAGATGTTTATCATGAAGGAAACAGAACCACGTTCCTCTCTTTCCTGGGTGAGTCTGTTCATTCTGACCTACTGGTTCTTCTGATCTGGGTCTCCTTCAAAAGTTAAAATGTCTCCTAGAACGGTAAATGAGGTTCTTCTGGTCTAATTAATACCGTTCTATTTTCTCAGCTGTTACAGAAATGACGTGTCCACCCCAGACCCCCTCCACACTCCAGAACTCCTCCACCCCTCCTGTTTCAGACGGTAGTGTCTGCTGGAAGCTGCTGGTCAGTGTGTGTCCTGTGTGTGTTCTCCTTGCCTCAGTCGTCTCCTCCACCTGTGTGTACTGTATCTACAGGAGCAGAACTAAAGGTACTCTCTCTGATGTGCTAATATAAAATATCTAGAACGTTGGTACAGATGTGAAACTGTATGAAAGAACAGCTTCATGATCATATCTTGTCCTTCTCAACCATAACAGCTGATGGTACAGCAGAGCAAGGAGGGAATATGGAAATGAGGAACCATAATGAGGTAATAACACACACAGCACACTTTATATTATACACTCATTTCAATACAGTCCACTCAGAGCAGCTCATTTTTCTGGGTGGGTTATTGGGTGTATTGAGATGAATGTCTTTTTAATAACTGCAGGTTGGAGATGGAGGTGGTGGTGGGGCTGGTGGTGATGTCAGCTATGCTTCACTGAACATCCCGAACAGTGGACAGAGACGGCTGAAGAAGAGGACAGTTGAAAGCTCTGATCTGTGCACATACTCTGAGGTTAAAGCTGAGAGAGTGCAGACCTTCTGAGGAGGATGCTGGAGGTTCAGGAGGCTGAAGAATGAAGGGACCTCAGTGGGCAGGTTTGGGGTCAGTGTGATTTCAGGTTCTCTGTATGAAGTTCATTCTTTAATATTTAGTTTATACTTTTAGTTTAAACCTTTAGTTGACCTACATGTAGCATAAGGGACCATTAAAAAGTTAAGGACCTCCATATTGCATCCTCCTATGATCTCTGGCCATGTCGTGTTTTTGTAACCAGCTGTCCTTCTGTTTTAATGTCCTTCATTTGTATCAGTATTGACAGATGGTCGGGTTTCAGCTGTATTACTAACATAGTTTAAAATAAATTTGATTATTTTCTTTTTGAACTTGCTGAAAATCCTGATTATGACTTTGTGAGATTGAGTGTTCACACTGCACTGAGTTCTAATAAAGTTGATCTGAATCCTGGTGAATGGTGTGTGAGAATGTATACTAAGATTAGTGTAGGTCCAGTTTAGGTAAGATGCAGGCCACCTTCTTCTTTGGCCTACGAAACTCCGAGGTCTGGCTGGAAGTGAGTGTTCACTAAATGAGTTCCATAGCAGTTACTGAAAAGAAGCTGTGGAACAATTTACACTGAACTCTAATACAGTTGATCATCTGAACACTGGTGAACGATGTGTGAGATGATGTATACTGACTATAACAAAGGTACAGTTTAGGTATGACATCTGCTGCCTCTTATTTGGCCTACTAAACTACTATAAGTGTTCACTTTCTTACTAACTGAGTCTCATAGTAGCTACTGAACAGCAGTGCTGGAACATGAAGCCTTAACACTCATTAATGACGTGTCTGGAAGTTATGAGGTTAAATCATTTAGTACGACAGAACATCTCCTCAAGGCAACCTACACCTATTGAGCATGTCTGGCTCTCTCTAGAGACTCCACCTCCTTCACATCACTACCAGGAATAACTTCTACCTGCTCTGTGTTTAAGACCTCCATACCTTCACCACCTAGTGAACTGACACTGGTTCAGCTCTGAATGATCTTTACACTGAACTCACACTATTCTAAGCTCTTGTTCACCATGGCCAGAGGGTTCTATCAGTTGATGGTGATGCTATTTGGACTGAGGGGTGCCCCAGTATTGGATCACATGTAAGAGGTTGTTCTACTGTTGGGGTACCTTTATGATTCCTCATGCAGTGGATTTCCAGAGGGTCCTGCACAGCCCACCATTAAGACAGTCACCTCACTCACAGCCCTATAACAGCATGTATGGGGACTTAGGCTAGAAGGAGTTTCAGCACTATGGACAGAGACTCTTAGAGCTGGGAGATCTTTTCTCCTCTTAAACACAGTTACAGATACAGCTTACAGAGGAGATAGAGGGAGCTCTGTAAAGGGGTTTGTGTTGGCTGTTCATGTACATCAGGTACAGTACTAGATAATTTAGGGCTCTACAGTTAAAACTCACCAACTTACTCATCTGCACTCAGGGTCCATAACCAGCTATACTGGAGAATGCTACAGCTGGTGGTCTTATAGCAGGGTGACTATAGTGGTACTCATGAGGTGAGGTTTAAGCAGGGTTGTAAATGTGTGGTGGGTCAGTATGAACTCAGATAAACAGTGATGTGTGAGTCTCCTCCCCCACACAGAGATAGAGAGACGCTACAACAGGAAACCCACAATGAGACCCTGCAGCTCAGAACACATCAGACCACTGTTCACTGTCTGTACTGACTGATCTCACATCTGCTCTGTACTGTGTAGATGGGAGGTTCAGGCCTGGTTTAGAAGCTGAAGCAGGTTTAAATGTCTAACATGAGGGACGTCTGGTTCTCCCCCCAAACCACCAAACCTCTTTATCCTCTTGTCACTCGGTCAGTGGACTAAATATAGAACCCTGTAGGACATATCAGCCTGCTTCACTCAGGACCACTTGCTCTGTTTGGTAAAGTGTGGAAGCTGTTTGAATCTGGGAGAGGTCCAATGAACCGATCTCTAGTCCTCCTGAAACTGGTGGTCCAGTGCACACTGTGGGGTTGTGTGATTGGCTCGTAACAGGCCTGTTTGACTCTCCTTCCCCAGTTCATGATGGCAGGGAAAGAGTTGCTGTGGACAGTACTGTCAGGAAGCATATGAATAGTTTGCATGTTTCTGATTGGTGGACTGTCTGAACAGCAAGACTAACCGCGATGCTGTGGGCCGTAATAGAAATAGAAATGTTCCACTGACGTGGACCAATCAGATCTCAGCACAGACATCCGCTTCAAAGACCTTCACCTTCATTAGGCCCCCAGCACCAGTCTCTGAGATGGAGAGATCGAGAGTCACTCTCATCACTCTCATGTGTAAGTAAACTTCTACATCTGTTCAGTTCCATCTCATAGTGGACTTTGTGACACTCTAGAACCATCAGAACATCTTGGTTCTGTACATGTTTTTTTGGGATCAATCTGGGATTGATTTTGTGTTCCAGGTGTTTTGATCTCCAGCATCTCTGGAATCATAGTGGAGATGAGAGTCAAACCAGGAGACAACGCCACCATCTACTGTGACTGCCCTCGCCATGGTAAATTTAAAATAGCATGGATTATTAAACCCTCTAATGATCATCAACCTCCTCTCATTCACTTAACTAAGGAGTCCACACCTTCACGTTACTCTCGTGTGTGGAACCACTCCAAAGCAACCTACGACCTGCTGTTGGAGAACATCACTGAGTCAGACCTGGGTCTGTACTACTGCGCTCTACATGAGATAAAGTTTACTAGAGGTAGAAATGGAGAGAGCGTCAGAGAAGATGTTTATCATGAAGGAAACAGAACCACGTTCCTCTCTTTCCTGGGTGAGTCTGTTCATTCTGATCTACTGGTTCTTCTGATCTGGGTCTCCTTTAAAAGTTAAAACAGTTCTATTCTCTTAGCTGTTACAGACATGAAGGGTCCTTGTGCTGGTCCACCCCAGACCCCCTCCACACTCCAGACCCCGTCCACCCCTCCTGTATCAGACTGTAGTGTCTGCTGGAAGCTGCTGGTCAGTGTATGTCCTGCATGTGTTCTCCTTTCCTCAGTCGTCTCCTCCACCTGTGTGTACTGGATCTACAACAGCAGAACTAAAGGTACCCTCTCATGTAGTAATATAATATATCTAGAACATTTGTACAGATGTGGAACTGTACAAAAGAACAGCTTCATGATCATAACGTCGTGTCCTTTCCAACCATAACAGCTGATGGTACAGCAGAGCGAGGAGGGAATATGGAAATGAGGAACCATAATGAGGTAATAACCAGACGTGTGGACTCGAGTCACATGACTTGGACTCGAGTCCAACTCGAGTCACTAAACTGATGACTTGTGACTTGACTCGACAACATTACTTAAGACTTGCGACTTGACTTAGACTTTACCTTTACTGACTTGGACTCGGAATCGGACTTGAGCTTTAAGACTCGAAAAGACTTGACAACCCTACTTTAACATAATGAATAAGTAAAACTGAATCACATAACTGGATCATTTTATATTAAATGGCGCTGTAACGCAAGGGGGCTGAGCCGCTCAGCCCAAATGATCCGTAACCTAGCAACAAGTAAAGCCGTAACCGTACAGCCAATCACGGGAAGCTTTGAGGGGGGCGCCAGTGTTGAATTTGTGCGGAGAAGACGAGTAACATGATCCCAAAAATAATCCTGCTCAACTACAAATGTGGAGTCAAGATCACAGATGGAGGTGCAACCACTTCAAACTCGACATTTGAGGCTGCACAAAGAACAGTAAGTCTGTGCTGTGTATATTTCGCGTATAGCAGTTAGCAAGCTAGCAAACGTAGCGACATAATAATAAACAACAGCGAATGTAAACAAAGCTGTTGTCCTCTGTTCGTCCCTCTCTCACACCGTTCACTGTGAGAGATTTTACTGAAAATTAAAGTGTTTAGGAACCACAGCATCTCAGCCACGACGTGGTGAATTAGCATAGAGCAGAAATGTGTCAAACACAGCAGTGCACACATGCTGTTATATATATATATATATATATATATATATATATATATATATATATATATCGTCGCTGTCCAAGGAAAAACAAGTATCTCCAAAATGGCAACTTTAAAATTGAATGAGGTTTTTGGCCTCTCTTGTAATGTAAGTCAATGGAACCAGACGTTTTTCTAAGCAATTTTGGGCCATTTCTGTTGGTCTATTCATCATGTAGATCTCACAGTGTAAACGACTGCCGCTGTTTTCAAATTATGCATAAAAGTCAAAATGGACAAAAAATGGAGAAATGTTTTTCATTGGACGGCGACGATATATATATTACAGGTCCATACATTAACGCTTATGGGTTTAGAATGTGATGTCATTTAAAACTCCTGTTAGGTGGAATGTGTTCTACTACTTCGTTATAGTGTGGTGTTTCTCCACCTTGGCCTTCGAGGACCACTGCCCTGCACATTTTAGTGTTTTTTTCTGCTTCAGCACCTATTTTAACTCAGTAATGGGCTGGTTTTGAGGTGATTAGTTGGATCAGATGTGTTGGGAGAATGGAAAACAATAAAAAGTGCAGGGCAGTGGGCCTCCAGGGCCAGGGTTGAGAAACAATGATGTAGTGTACTTTGTTAGCCTGTTTACAGAAATTTATAGCATACTGAAACAGCTCATATGATATCATGAATCATATGATATTCTTGTCCTCTCCAAATTTTTTTTAATCCATAAACCTTGACTTTTTGTTGCTGTAAACTGTGGTATAATGTCCCATTCATTTTTCCATACTGCGTTTAGTACATATCTATTAGAGATTACAGTAAGTACTTTGTTGACTGCACAGTACTTTGCAGGTTATTTAATCCTCAAATTATTTAATTAACGATTTGCACTACTTGTTCCTGTTAAGTAAAATAGCACTTTGTTGTTTGAACTGTTTGAGATGATGCAAGTTGTTTTTGTTATACTAAATACAAACTTTAAAAACATTTATGATTATGTCAGTTTAATATACTATGAATCAGCTGAATCAGTTATGTGAAATATTGAAATGACATCTGGTGACTTGACTAGGACTCGAAGTTTAAGACTTGGGACTTGACTTGAGACTTGCTTGTATTGACTTGGGACTTGACTTGAGACTTGCTTGTATTGACTTGGGACTTGACTCGAGACTTGCTTGTATTGACTTGGGACTTGACTCGTGACTTGATTGTTAAGACTTGAGACTTACTTGTTACTTGCAACTTAGTGACTTGTTCCCATGTCTGGTAATAACACACACAGCACACTTTATATTATACACTCATTTAAATACAGTCCACTCAGAGCAGCTCATTTCTCTGGGTGGGTTATTGGGTGTGGGAATGTTTTTATATTAACTAGTTTGAGATGTTGGGATGTCCACTAAAGCCAATATCACCTCCAAGTTGAGGATCAGCATTTAATGGTTGTAGTGATTTTTAAATGTATTTCTTGACGGTTGTAAATATTGATAGCTGTAGTTATTAATAATTGTTATTATTGATGGATGTAGTTATAGATAGGAGCAGTTATAGACAGGTGTAGTGTTTTTAGCTATAGTAATTGATAGATGTAGTTATTGACTCATTATTGAGGATTGTCAGTATGGATAGCTATATTGATTGATGTGTAGTGATTGACAGCTGTAGGCAGTAGTTACTAATGGCTATACTTGATATTGATAAGTTCTCTCTCTGTCTCTGATCAGGTGGGCTGTTCTGAGGATCATCAGTGTGGGAGCTGTATGAATGGAGAGTTCTGTTTCCACACTGTGGTCTGTTACACATCTCTGAAATCTGACTAAACACACCAGCCTTCCCACAATCCCACATACACACACCTGAACTCTGTACACACACCTGTAAGACCTGCCTGAGTGTTTGATTTGCTCCACATGTACATTAGAATAGTTCATATCTCCAAATAAAGCTTACTGTAAATAACCAATATGAAGGTGGAGTGTCTTTATTTTGATAGCTCTCACTGACTACAGAGTGTCAAGTCCTTTAGACCACCAGGACCTGCTGGAAGGCCCAAACTTTATTAAGCTTTAATAACCAGAAGAAATAACTCTGGCTTCTTCACTGGCCTTCACAGAGTTACTGATCAATAAGCCTGGTAACCTGTTATAACACTTCTGTACCAGCTTTTAAATCAATAACCAGCAGCAGCTCAATCGGGACCAACACCTAGCCCTAGACCTGCTAGCATGCCACTCTGCTCTGCAGCAGCCAACCAGGTTCACCCCAGCTCTCATGTTCAGCCACAAGTTTAGTATGCCCACACAGTCTGTCTTTAGTTGACCCCCAAATCAGTAAAGGACAGCAACCCTGGAACCAGGTAGGCAAAGGAGCTCTCCCACCGTCTCCATACAGTGCACCAGCATGCTAAGAGAGGACCCGGGTGTGTCCAAAGCTCACTCGACAATGGGCAACTGGCTCATTCTCTCAGGCACACAGCTCTTTTCTACTGGGGCATGGTTATATCTGTACAACCCAGACCACAGTAACAGACACCGTCAAAGGCTCAGGTTACTGTGGAATGGCCCTTGTATGGTATCATGTCATGTATAGGCAGGACAATGGATTCTTGTGGTCCACAGGGACAGATTTACCACATAACAACAGACCACAGCAGTCCAGAAAGAGTAGTCAACACAGAGACCCAGCCCTTAGAGAGACTCAGGCATACCTGTGGCACTAACACTGACCAGGACAGGGTGAATTCTGGGTTCACCGTCTTCATGTTGTGTGTGGCAGCTGGTGACCTACATGCCATTTAGAGTCATTTGCTATCTTCCACTTACAACGTGGAGATCACTACATACCGTCTCTCCTCTCTCTCAGTCTTTGGAACACAGTACAGCACACTCACACCCCCCACCCTTCCAACCCTGAGAGTCTAGAACAGGAAACACACAATGAGGCCCTGCAGCTCAGAACACCTCAGACCCCTGTTCACTGACTGATCTCACATCTGCTCTGTACTGTGTAGACAGGAGTTTCAGGTCTGGTTAAAGTGGAGACACTGATCTGGGATCTGACTCGTGTCCTTTTATCTACATATGAGTGAGCAGCCTGTGAATGAGTGTTCTGCAGTAATAGCAACCTGAGTTAATGCTTTAGAGAACTTTCTGTGTAATGAAATAAACCATGTATGATTCGTTTCTTCAGATGGTAGATCGTCTTCTGCAACACACACAGTGAAAGAAATGTCTGTGGTTAGGGACGACTGTACCAGAATGGAGGTCAGTAAACTGGCCAGTGCTCCATTGCACATGCTCAGTTTAGACTTCAATGGAAACATCAGATAAACAACATCAAGTCTGAGAGCTCACCAGCTTCAAAGTGCAGCCTGCAAAAACAGGAAACCCACAGTGAGACCCTGCAGTGCAGGCAACAGCAGGCCACTGCACACTGACCACCTTAATAACTGATCTCAGACTTGCTTACAGTTCAGTGCCTTCAATTTTGAGACTGACTGATGAGCCGCAGCTGTACTAGAATCAGATTGTAGTCATGCAGGATCAAACATGCATTGAAACTCACCTTGAGCTCTAAAGGTTACCGATGTTGGTGAGAACAGTGATCTGCTAAGGAACACCTTTAGCTAGTCCTACAGTCACCGAAGCAGCTTTTATGTTTACATTAAAGCACTGCTGCTGGAGACCTGGAGACCTGAATCATATTCTATAATGTACAGTACTGTGCAAAAGTCAGAGACCAGCGTTTGTGTCTTCACTGTCCAGTACAAACAGCCATCAGGTACAACTTACTCAGAGGCCTGACCTCAGTACTGTATATACCATAGTTCATTTGATTCAGTCAGTTGGACAGGTAGCTCATGGATCCAGATGTGTTCGAACGAGGAGAACTCCAGCACTCCAGGACTGTTACTGTACACTTCTACAGTCTCAGAGTTAAACAGGTGTAGTCTGATTGACAGGTGTGCTTGTTTAAAGTCAGTGTTACTGGGTTTAATCCTGCTGACTCTAAACCTACATACCCAGAATCAAAGAAATGGAACAGTGAGGTTATTCACACGTCTAGATATAGATCACAGTGTTAAGAACTGACCGTCAGGCAGTGATCATGTGATCAGTTTACACGTCTCTGATTGGTGAGCTCTCTGAACAATAAAACGAACACTATGCTGAGGGCCGTAATGGAAAATAGAAATGTTCCACTGACGTGGACCAATCAGATCTCAGCACAAACATCCGCTTCAAAGACAGTCAGTATCACCAGCCCCCCAGCACCAGTCTCTGAGATGGAGAGATCGAGAGTCGCTCTCATCACTCTCATGTGTAAGTAAACCTTCTGTCTGGTTACCATCAGAACTGTTGGGGGTTATTCCATTCACCACTGCTGTGCCTCACTCTGTTTAAGGGAACCGTGAAAGGCTTGTAAAGATATGTGGGATCTGCACCCTCTTCTTAGTTCAGTCTAAAGTGTGGCTGGTGTGTTGCAGGTGTTTGGTTCTCCAGGATCTCAGGAGGAGAAGTGGAGGTGAAGGTCAGACCAGGAGACGATGCTGTTCTCTACTGTGACTGTGTTTGGAGGAGTGGATTTTTAATAGTGTGGTTTAGGAACTCCTCACATGAGCACATGGTTTTCCACAAAGAGGATCATCCACGTTACATTACTGTGCGGAATCTCTTCAGCAGGACCAGCGATCTCCTGGTGAGGAACGTGAGTGAGTCAGATCTGGGCCTGTACTACTGTGCTCTACTGAAAATACAACCCATCAGAGATAAAGCTCGAGCTTGTTCTGGGGAGGATGTCTGTCTGTATGGAAACAGGACCACCTGACTCTCTTTCCATGGTAAGGTCACTCTGGTTGTCCTAGTAACATCCACAGTTTAACATTAGTATTCCCTAAGGACGCTGTTCACTAGGTTTGTTATATACCCTGTGTTTTTTTAATGACCTGAGTTTCTGCACCAACCAGAACCTCTTAGTTCTACTCTTTGTCTCTTATTGTAGATACGACTCCTCCTGTATCAGACTGTAGTGTCTGCTGGAAGCTGCTGGTCAGTGTGTGTCCTGTGTGTGTTCTTCTCTCCTCCACCTGTGTGTACTGTCTCTACAGATACACTACTAAAGGTTCGTTCTCTCTCTCTCTCATATTTATTACTTCATCACCAACATTTAGTGAGACTATCCGTGGTTAAACATCATGAGCGTAGCCCGTTACTGTAAATTCTGTCCCCTTTTGTGTTTAAGGAGGTAGTAAGTTCAGGCTCCTGTAGATGGAGCAGCGTGAGGATGATGAGCTATAATCCTTGCGGGGTGTGAGTGACTGGATCCATAGATTGTGAAGAGGTGCTACAGTGCAGGGAATGTCTCATTCTATGTGTGGAAAACGGCTCCAGAGCAGATGTTAATGATAGTCTGAAGCAGAAATGGCGAGAAATGGCTCAAAAACTCTCTACTCAGAGAATGACTGGCCTCACCTCACCTAAATTTGGGCGTCCCAAATCCAAAGTGTGAAGAAAGTAGCTCTAGTCGCCCCACCTAATACCCTATTAGGTACGATTCAGTCACAGGGACTCAGTTTTGTCCAATGAGCTTATAAACTTAAATTTGAATGATTTCTGATGTTTTTCATTGACAGTGGGAAAGAAACCAGATTCAGCAGAGAGTTCTGGTGAGACCACGAGGAATCCAACAAACCTGAGACACATCAAGGTACTGTAACACACACCCACATGAAGACGCACACTTTTGGTTTTGGGTGGCATGGTGGTTCAGTGGGCAGCACTGGTGCTTCTGGGTTGAATCCCTGACTGGGATTTCCGGGGTCCTTTCTCTGTGGAGCTCCTATGTTCTCCCCCTGTCTGTGTGGGTTTCCTTATCCAGCTGCTTGTTTTTCCTCCCACCGTCTAATTACATGCAGTCAGGTGAACTGGAGATGCTAAACTGTGTGTGTGTGTGTGTGTGTTAGTGTGAGTGTGAGTGTGAGTGTGAGAGTGAGAGTGAGAGTGAGAGAGAGAGAGAGAGAGAGCGTGTGTGTGTGTGTGTGAGCACTGTGATGGATTGTATGCCTGCACAATGCATTTCCTGCCTTCAAGCTAATGACTGCTAGCATAGGCTCCAGCACCCACAGGGCCTGAAGGATAAGCAGCTCAGCAGATGCATGAATGAATAAATGTTTAATAAATGTTATGCTTCTCTGGACCTCCCACGGAAAGGACAGAAACAACAGAAGAAGGAGAAGAAGAAGAAGAAGAGAGTCGAGAGCTCTGACTTCTGCACATATTCTGAGGTTAAAGTTGATCGGATGTAGACCTGCTGAGGAGGATCTCAGCATTCAGAAGTCATAAACCATAATTTGAGTGGACTTACTGGACATTAGGCATAAATAATACCCTATACTGTATATATATGCAGCATTTTATTAATAAAGAGTAACAACACAGTTGCTTTGCTTTGTTCTTGTGTCTGATGAGATTTGGAGTGAGTGCTTTACACTTCTGATGATAGACAGAGCTAAGTGTACCCTTAGTTTCATTATACACACTGGTATTTTTTTAGTAACTGGACTCAAGAGATCTGTATAAGGGCCATTTTCACACTCAGGGATTGGGTTTAAGTTTCATACCCTTTTGTTTCATGAGGAAACATCTCAGAAAATCTCAGGAATTATCCGAATTTAAACAATGCATGATGATGGAATGCCTTGGTTGGGCTTAGAGTGGGAAACATGCCAGCCACAGCATTCACTGAACTCTCCAGAATACTCCTCAAACCAAATCTGAACAACCTTGGCCCAGTGGCATGGGGCATCCTACTGCTGGAACATCCCATCATTGTGGGGTTACATGAAGTCTGACTTGAAGGGCTGCAAAAGGTCAACCCGCAGTGAAACGTAGTGGGCAGTACTCAATGACATGTTTAGACGGATGCAACCCATGCCTAGAAAACAAACCCCACACCAGCCTACACAATACCTTGTTGGCTACTGGAGTCCATGACTTCATAGGATCTGCACCTCATACACAAACATTACCATCAGTCCCAAACAACTGGTAGCATGACTAACTGTCCACACCACATGCTACCAGACCTCTATGCTCCTCATAAGCCCATGTGAGATGCAGTGTCAAGGTGTGAACAGAGGCACTCTGGTGGATCATCTACTCTCATATTCCATGGAAGCTAAAGAACGCTGCACTGACCTGCAGGATATGAGTGTGGGGCCTCCTGCCCTGCTGCTGTCACTCCATTCCAACCTCCAGTACCAGTGCTGTAAACCTCTATTCAGTGATTGGCTGAATTTGAGTGCTCAGACTACCCTGCTCCACCCTCAGGTGACCTTGACATGGAGCATCAGTGTGACTGTGGCTGAGTGTTGTCTGTGCAGGATTCACCTGGGTTCACAATAGCTCTTTAACACAAGACATGCAGGGTGTAGATACAGCTCTCAGATGTAGCTAATAGGACCCAGAATTTAATTTACAAGTTTAATCTAAGGGTGAACTTCAATGCAATAAAGAATACGATACTGGTATGTGAACCTGCTGTTCAAATGGTACTTGATCTGCACCACATACAGACTCACACAGTCATGGAAACATCTGTGGTTAGTAACGTCCCCCTCTTAAAGAAGCAGAGACAAACATACACTCCTTTCAGTTTCTGAGAAAGCCACAACACATGAAGCCCCACATTCACACGTGCAGAAAAAAAAAAACACACTAATGTCCTCCAGCTCATCAGACACACATCAGGACTCATGAAGGACATCTTCACCATCGCTAACTCTATTTGTTGAGTTCAGACCAATAGACTAAGGCTCTGCTCTAAGTCTAATAATGATAATCAGGTCAGTGTGTGGACCAACCCGTCCAGTCATACTGAGACTCTGACAGGTGCTGAGTATAAGACCAGAGAGAGGTGCGTCTTTGAGAGCTCAGCAGCAGCTCAGGCACCTAAAACAGGAAACCCACACTGAGGCCCTGCAGCTCAGACCACAACAGGCCCCTGCACACTGACTGTCTTTACTGACTCATCTCACAGCTAATGACTGACAGTCCTTAACTTTGATACTCAGTCTGCTTAAAAGGTCAAGCCTTTGGTTTCACTCAGAGCTCAAGAAGACAACACCTGTCTGTTAGATCTCACAGCTAACAATGCATGTCAGAGCAACCACCAAGCCATGAGGTGGAAAGACCTGCCTGTGGTGGAAGATCTACAGAAGGCTATAAAAACATTTCTGCTGCACTGAATGTTCCCCAGAGCACTGTGGCCTCCAGTCTGGAACACCCAGGACTCTTTCCTAGTGCTGACTACCCCACCGAACCCAGTAACCAGGGAAGAAGATCCCATTAAGGCCCTTTTACCTGAATCAGTTACTTCATGTCTGAATAGACTTCAGGCTAAACAATGGACTCCATGACCACACATGCTCAGTGCGCACTGTAATAGAACTGTGGTTGTTTATTATGATAGCAGATAAACAAAGACAGGTGAGCATCCACACACAGAACCTGAAGCCGGAGAGCTCACCAGAGTCAAAGAGTTACGCATGGAAAACAGGAAACCCTCAGTGGATGGTGACAGTTGGCTGTTCTTAATTTGAGACTTGCTTCCAACTATGTGGGAATCAGTTTATAGTGATTGGGTCAGATTTAAAACCCTCAAGCTGCCTAAAAAGCCAAGAATGGACCAGCCCCATCCTACCTTATGGCAGTGGTTAAGAGATGATCTGTACCTCGAGCCCTAGACCTTCAAGTACAGCTCGGCTTGACCCTCCATACCTCAAGATGCAAGCTACACAAGCATCCAGACCTTTCTCTGTCCTGGAGCCCAGATGATGGAATGAACTTCCACGGGCTGTCCAAACAGTAGACTCTCCCATGTGGTCCTAAAACACAGACTCAAGTCTCTTTGTGAAGCTCCTGAGGAAGTACCGATCAGAGTATATACTGGACTGCTTTGTTTTGCCCTGATACGGATCTTAGCCTCGTTAGGTGCACTAACCCTAGCTAGTGCACTTATACCGTGTTTAACTGTATATTCCTCTGTCTGACCCAAAGGCGAGTTTTTATATATATGAGACTCATGTACATTTTATCCTGTTACATACTCGTTAGTCAAAGCCTTCACACCCAGAGACAAAGAACTGAGCAGCTATGGAACAGTGAGGTTAATCACACTTCTAAAATTAAAGACCACGGTGCTAAGAAGTGACCCGTCAGGAAGTGATCATGTGACCAATCTGCATGTCTCTGATTGGTGAGCTCTGAACAACAAGACTAACCGCTATGCTGTGGGCCGTATTTGGAAATGGAAATGTTCCACTGACGTGGACCAATCAGATCTCAGCACAGACATTTGCTTCAAAGACCCTCACCATCATCAGCCCCCCAGCACCAGTCTCTGAGATGGAGAGATCGAGACACACTCTCATTACTCTCATGTGTAAGTAAACTTTTCCACCAGTTCAGTTTCATCTCATAGTGGACCTTGTGACACTCTAGAACCATCAGAACATCTTGGTTTTGTACGTTTGTTTAATCTGGGTTTGATTTTGTGTTCCAGGTGTTTTGATCTCCAGCATCTCTGGACTCATAGTGGAGATGAGAGTCAAACCAGGAGACAATGCCACCATCTACTGTGACTGCACTTATCAGAGTAAATTTTCACTAGTATGGTTTATAAAACCCTCCAACGAACAACCTCCTCTCATTCACTTAACTGAACATTCCACATCTCCACATTACTCTCGTGTGTGGAACAACTCCAAAGAAACATTCGACCTGCTGGTGAAAAACATCACTGAGTCAGACCTGGGCTTGTACTACTGCGCTCTACATGAGATAAAGTTAACTCGAAAAGAATATGGAGCGAGAGTCCGAGAAGACGTTTATCATGAAGGAAACAGAACCACGTTCCTCTCTTTCCTGGGTGAGTCTGTTCATTCTGACCTACTGGTTCTTCTGATCTGGGTCTCCTTCAAAAGTTAAAATGTCTCCTAGAATGGTAAATGAGGTTCTACTGATCTAATTAATACAGTTCTATTCTCTTAGCTGTTACAGACATAACGGTTCCTTGTGCTGGTCCACACCAGACCCCCTCCATACTCCAAACCACCTCCACCACCCCTCCTGTATCAGACTGTAGTGTCTGCTGGAAGCTGCTGGTCAGTGTGTGTCCTGTGTGTGTTCTCCTCTCCTCAGTCGTCTCCTCCACCTGTGTGTACTGTATTTACAGAAGGAGAACTAAAGGTACTCTCTCTCATGTACTAATGTAATATATATAGAACGTTTGTACAGATGTGAAACTGTACAAAAGAACAGCTTTATTATCATAATGTCGTGTCCTTTCCAACCATAACAGCTGATGGTGCAGCAGAGCGACGAGGGAATATGGAGATGAGGAACCATAATGAGGCAATAACACACACACAGCACACTTTATATTATACACTCATTTAAATACAGTCCACTCAGAGCAGATCATTTCTCTGAGTGGGTTATTGGGTGTATTGAGATGAATGTCTTTATAATAACTGCAGGTTGGAGATGGTGGTGGTGGTGATGTCAGCTATGCTTTACTGAACATCCCGAAGAGTGGACAGAGACGGCTGAAGAAGAGGACAGCTGAAAGCTCTGATCTGTGCACATACTCTGAGGTTAAAGCTGAGAGAGTGTAGACCTTCTGAGGAGGATGCTGGAGATTTAGGAGGTTTGAGAGCTTCAGTCTATGAGGGTGGAGTTTGATGTAGCTTTTGTTTATTGAGTATAGAGAGTCTAAATGATTTAAGATCATTTATAGGTCTTTAGGAAGATCTCAGCGAAGGTTTTTCAAATACCAGATTCTTTTTATTTGAAGTAACAGTATAGATGTAAAGGCCTCCTTTTCATGGAACAGTCCTGTTCTGTCGCTACTCCCCTGCACTCCCCTTTACCAGGCGTGTAGACTGTTCTCTCCCAGTGTTAGTTGTTTAGAAAGTGTGTGGTTGTCGAGAAGCAATGTAAAAATACTTTTAGACAAACAAACATTTAATTCTTTACTTTTATGACTTAATACACTTATTACCTTTTTTGGAAATGATATTCTCACTGTTCACTGTAAATAAAGGTCAATTGAATCCTAATGAACTGTGTGCATTAGCATCCTCCCTGTTCTGTACTGAAGACCTCCATGCCTTCATCACTTAGAGATCAAGGGGAATTGAACCAAGGTCTCTGTAGTGGGTACTGCCAGGCAAAACTCGCCCAAGACAGCATTCATTACAGACAGAGGGCTGTATCAGTTTAGCGTGATGCATTTTGGACTAAACAATGTCCCGGTACCACCTCATTGAGATTCCTAAGATGTGGGTGGGTGTATCCTGATTGTTAATCTAGTGACTAAGAGGGATTTCTGCACAGCTAGCAGGAGTTTCAGTACCATGGACAAGGACTGACTCTTTGTTCTGCCTTTCATGATACGGCTTGTAGAGGAGATAGAGGGAGTTCTGTAAATAAGGCTTGTCTGTTCATCACTTGAGTGAAGACACTAGATCATTAATGGGCTACAGTAGAAAGTCACACAAAGATGCATGACTGAGTGTGCACTTATTTACTTATCTGTCTCCAGGCCACCTAATTAGTTAAACTGGATGAGTTAAACTTTTGGTTTTCCTCTGCAAGTTGGACAGGATGACCAGATCAGCTCTTACTAATGTTTATGATACCTGTAATCAATCATTTCTAGTTGTTGGAAGGACAGGCATAGTAATATTATTATAACAGTAAATGTTATTTATATGGTAACAACCAAAAACAAACCTACAGTCCAAACCCTTCACAGATAAATGATGACAGAGCTTTCAATACTGTACAGTGAGAATACAAAATGGGAAAATCCAGTCAGTAAGATGAACACTAGAGAAAATCAAGCAACGGACATCTCTATCCCAGCTAATGAGTACATGTGAATCCGACAGCTGTCCGTCTTTTAGCAGTGTTTCTGATACAAACATACAAAGAGAATGCACTGACTGTTTAAGCAGGAATGGAAATGTGTGGTGGGTCAGTAGGAAATCAGATACACTGATCTCCTGAGTCTGAGTCTCCTCCCCCACACAGAGTTAGAGAGACACGCTACAACAGGAAACCCACAATAAGGCCTTGCAGCTCAGAGCACCCCAGACCACCTCTACTCACTGATCTTACTCATGATCTGCACTGTGTAGATACAACATACAGGCCTAGTTAAAGGGGGAAACTGAGTTTGGTATGCTGATTTCTGGTTTATACATTTTCATAGCCATGGTTACACTAACCTAGAATCTGACTTCATTAGTATCTTATAAATAAACAAGTTTAATATACAGTTACAGTTCAGTATAATGAAGAAAACCAAACTGGTACATCAAACTGTTCAAATGTTACTTGATCTGAACCACACACAGACTCACACAGCCATGGAAACATGTGTGGTTAGTAACGTCTGCCTGTTAAAGGTGCAGAGACAACCAGACATGACTTTCAGTTTCTGAGAAAGCCAAAACACACAGAGGCACATGTACACTGACATCCTCCAGCTCAGTTCCACCACACACAGATCAGAACCCATGAAGGCCATTGCTAGCTCTTCTTTAGACAGTTCTCTTGGACCAGTTTCCCAAATCTTGAATGTATTTGAATGCAAGCAATCACATAATAATAATAATAAACAACAGGTCAGTGTGTTGGCTGATTCATCCAATAACAAACTCGAACATACATGCTCAGTTGAGAGTAGAACAGACACTGAGTGTAAGATCAGATAGGTGTGTGTCTTTGAGAGCTCAGCAGCAGCTCAGACATACACAAACAGGAAACCCACAACCTTAAGGCAAAGCTTCTTTGTCCCATGTAAGGCACATGTGTTTAACAGTAGACCCATACGGCTGGATTCCTGAGCAGTTCACTGATTTACCTCCTTTGAAACATCATACTCAGCTGATGGGTTCAATAACTAGCTCATCTTTTGGGTTCTTGTTGACTTTCTTGGCTATTACCTGACTAAAGCCTTCAAAATATAGGGGTAGGATAACCTCCGTAGTCTCCCTAAAAAGCCTTTCGGATTTCCTAAAGAATCCATTTAAAATGAGTTCTACATCATAGTAAAGGTTCTAGACAGAACTCCTCAATCAGGAGAGAACCTAGACAGTGTGATGATTCTTTAGACCACAGTTATTCACACTCACAAATCTCTAAACATTGTGTTCCAAGGAACTGTGAAGTGGTGGCATCACTCAGAACGCTGTGTGAGCCCTTCTTTAAGGTCACAGGAAATGTGAAAAAAAGCAAGAATAATAAAAAAGCAGTAAAATCAGGTTAATCACACCCACTCTAGAACGGACCAATTAGGAAGTAGAGTCTCTCTTTGGTGGGTTGGCTTATCAAGAAAAACCACTACGCTGTACACAAAGCTAGAAAAGCTCCACTGACGTAGGACATGGGGATCAGATTTCAACTCAGACATCTGCTTCAGTAACCCTCAGCATCTTCAGCCACCCCCAGCCTCCAGTCTCTGAGGAGACAGAGTCTCTCTCATCACTCTCATGAGTAATTAAACTCGAGCTCATGTGTTCATTTTAACAGCTTTAGCTCCATCTTGTCCCGAGTCATCTAGTTATATGGGGAAATGAGATCACTAGTCTGGTTTTCTGGTAAGAGCACACACATGAGACTGTTCCGTAACAGTACATCAGATCTGCTGGTCTTTCTTTGTGTAAAGTGTGACTGCTGTCTTACAGGTGTTCTGCTCTCCAGGATCTCTGGAACAAACATGAAGATGGTTTAAAAAAAATCCATCCATGATTTAATTCAGGTGACAACCTTGGTCTTTCAGGGGTCCTTCTTATTGACATACCTTCTGAGGCTGCTGGGGGTGCTGGACCCATCCCAGCACTTATTAGGTGGAAGGCAGGAGACATGTTGGACAGGCCACCAATGGGTCACAGGGCGGACACACAAATACACACCAGGGCCAATTTACCATCTGCAGTTCACCTGATTGCATGTCTCTGGATTGTAAGAGGAAACCAGAACACCAGGAGGAAACCCACACACAAGGAAACAGGCAATCTCCACACAAACCCTCGATACCCCAGTCCAGAATCAAACCTGGACCTAGATCAGACCCGTTCTCCTGCTGTGAGGCAACAGGACTACACAATGCACCAACATGCCTCCCTTCTCTATGCTCAGCAATCAGGGTAAACTGATATGGGGATGGTGTGCAGCCCTGCATAACTCCCTGCTGAACCAGTGTGTTTCTTCACTTTCTGTTAGGACTGTGGCTTGGTGATCAGTGTAGAGGCTCCTCATGAGGACAAAGAGATTCTTAGTGTACCCATATTCCTGAAGAGATTCCACTGTGTGATATGGTTATGGTTGAGAAACTCAGAAAACCTTAGTGCTGAGGGAAAATACTTCCTTCCTGGCTCTTCCAACTATCCACCATCAACTATGATCTTCTTTCAATGCCTTTACTGAATCCAGTTGGTATGTCTGACAGCTCATGTAAGGTACTACCTCTAGGGCATATTAAAAGATCTGTATGAACAGATTTACTTAGTTATTAATAATTAAATATTTGAGTCATTCATAACATCTCTCCCCCGTCTCCCTTTTTAAGCAAAGCAGAATCTGCTCCTCTGGAAAGTCTTTTCAGTTTATTGGAATTGGCTGCATGGATTAACATCCATTCATTCTCAAGAGCGTTAATGAGCTAGGCTACTGATGTTGGAAAGGAAGAGGTCTCTTTACTGACTGATCTCAGATCTGTTCGGTGTTATATGAAAGTGCTGAACTGACCTCTGACCTCTGGGCACTCTGAGTTCGGATACTCATCACTCATCTCCGAGTTAGGATAATGTGAATGACGTAGGAAGCTGGAACAAGAAGGCTTCCTTCTTACTGACCTCTCAGTGGTACTGAAATAAAGAATATATATCCTAGACTGCAGTACAAACACATCTGTGGTGAGAGACGACCACCTCATGATCACACAGAGACAAACAGGAGCTCGTCTCATGTTTCTGACAAAGTCAAATAATGACACACATCCTAATACTCATTTCAGCACACATACAGTAGATCTGCACTACAACTGGATCTGTTCAGTGTCTACAAAAGGACCACACAGAACAAATCCCTAAACAGACTCCTGACTCCAAACCTCAGTCACAAACAGGTCCCTGTGCTGGCCAATACACCCAACTGCACATGCTCCCACTCTTGCACAGGTTGGAAATGTGATCGTTGGCAGCACTGTGTGAAGAGTCGCCTCCCCACAACCACTCACACAACCTCAAGTATGTGAGCTCACGAGCATTAAAGATGCACAAACTGGGAAACTCTACGAAGGTCAAATCAGGCTACTAATGTCTTGTGCTCAATGTCAGGCACAAATCAGACTAATTCTACCGACATACGGCTCTGGAAAAATTTTAGAGACCACCTGGAAATGATCAGTGTCTCTAGTTGTACAGGTTCTGGGTTTGTGTTGGACCAGAATTCCTCAGTTCTGTTTTATTCTCTACACTTCTGGAACCATGTCTCCCAAATTCCAGATCAGATATTGTATTAGATCTGTTTATTTAGAAAATCACTAAAGACCTCCAGAAGCCTGGTTTTAGAACATCGGTGTCAAGAGTGCTTTCACCTGTGGCTCAGAGGTGTCTGGACGTTTCAGCGATGCTACATCACAGCTATTGCTGCTTGAGTGACAGTGTATTGCCGCTTTGAGACAGACTGGACTGTGCAGCTGCAGTGTAGCTACATGGCTGCCTGGACTGGTGCCGTCCAATAGCAGGCATGAACATGCCGAAGCTACAAGGCCTTTTGGTGGGATGGCGTTGTGACACTACTCTGCAGTTATGAAGCTGCATGGACCGGTGGTGTTCAGTTAAATGAAAACATTGCCCCCTTGTGGCTAAGGACATTGCTGGCCTTTAGGGCTTCTGCCTGTTTGATGGATAGTAGTCAAGGAGTGAGATCTTCCCTGCAGTAAGGATTCTTCTGGAATCTCTTAATGACTCTATAACAGAGTCTGGGGAATCACTGGACTGATGACTCATCTTGTAAATTTGTATATTGTTCACCTGTAAAGCATCCTTGACCATGGAAAAGGCGCTGTATAGATAAAAGTAATGATGACGATAATGAAAAATTCCCACAGGCACTCCGGCATCTTGTAGGGGGCAAAAATGCAAAAATGGGGGACAACTCAATATAAAGGCCCATGAATCTACAATGTAGGTGTCCCAGTACTTTTGTCCATACAGAGTACATTCCTCCCTGAGTGACACCCTCCTCTACATTCACATAGGAAGTGTCCTAGTATCACTTTAGTGCATTTAGGGACTTGCTTTGCTCTGCTGAGTTGAGTTATGGTCTTTGATCAGGATTAAACATAAACACTGGTTAAAAGTTCAACTCACAGCTCAATAAAATTCTCTTCTAAATTAACCATGTCCTCTTTATAAGCCATCTCTTAGCCAACACCTGCACAACCACAGCATGAACTCCCTTGTTTGATCAACTCAAGGACCACCCTCTTAAGAAGTGGCCAATCAGGAAGTGTGAGACTAGTTTGCCCATCTCTCATTGGTTTGTTGTCTGAGCATTAAGATGAACCACCATGCGGTAAGACGTAATCGAAAATAGAACATTTCCACTGACGTGGACCAATCAGATTTCAGCACTGACATCTGCTTCAAAGACCTTCACGCTCATCAGCCGCCCAGCACCAGTCTCTGAGATGGAGAAGTCAGGAGTCATCACTCTCATGTGCAAGTAGACTGTGTCTTTAGTCTATGGTGGATCCTTCAGTCTGGTTACCATCAGACCTGTTTAAGAAAACCTAAAACAGCTTGTAAAGGTATGTGAGATCTGCACCCTCTTCTTTGTTCAGTCTAAAGTGTGGTCGATGTGCTGCAGGTGTTTGGCTCTTCAGGATCTCTGGAGAAGAAGTGGAGATGAAGGTCAAACCAGGAGCCAATGCCGTTCTCTCCTGTGATTGTAACTGGAAGAGTGAATATAGCATTGTTTGGTTTAGGAACTCCTCACATGAGCACATGGTTATCCACAAAGAGGCTTGTCCACGTTACTCTATTTTGTGGAGTTTTTTCAGCACAACCAGCGATCTCCTGGTGAGGAACGTGAGTGAATCAGATCTGGGCCTATACTACTGCGCTCTACAGAAAACACGGCCTATCAGAGATAAAGCTTGAGCTTGTTCCGGGGAGGATGTCTGTCTGTACGGAAACAGGACCACCCGACTCTCTTTCCACGGTAAGGTCACTCTGGTTCCAGTTAACACTAATGTCTTCATAGCCTGTGACATAATGAGTCATTAGTGTTTCAGTTCTGGATCTGCACCCACCAGAACCTCTTTGTTGGTAGAGCCCAAACACCAGACCCCCTCCTCCCTTCCTGTATCAGACTGTAGTGTCTGCTGGAAGCTGCTGGTCAGTGTGTGTCCTGTGTGTGTTCTCCTCTCCTGCACCTGTGTGTACTGGATCTACAGAACCAGAATTAAAGGTAGGTTCTGTTTACATGCTCTGTGTGTTCCACATTCATTTTTATGTGTTTGGTAGACGAGAAGTAGACCTTGAATAGTGAAGCACATTGGCCACAGGAGGTGGGACCACCCCACACACCTAGAAAATATGGTTCTTTAGCAAAGAAAATTTAAAGAAGCTTGTATGATTCAAGAATGCATGATTACTACTATCATGAAAACGTTCTTTAGATTGATCAAGAATATGGATTTTCCTGTTTGAGAGGGGTTCTATAGTTATAATAAGTTATAAGTTATAATGTCAAACTCGTAGAAACAGAACTCTTTGAAAAAATTCTCCTCAAAGACGAAGAACACTTTCACGATGCAGAGAACCCTTTAAACATGTCATTCTCCTTGCTAAAGAACAGTCTTTTTTAAAAACTCTTTATTTAAAAACTGGGGTGGGCCCAGCTTCCAGGACCAGGGTGAGAAACACTGTTCTACCGCAGTTAGGGTTCTTCAAAGTGTTCACGGTGCTATATAGAACCAGTTCATTGCTAAAGAACCCATAGATGACCACCGTGGTATATATAGATCTGACCATTGATCAGTTTACATATTGATTCCTGATATATTTCACTGGCAGTGGGGAAGCAGCATGAGTCAGCAGGACGTTCCTGTGAGACTACAAGGAACCCAGCCAGTAGAAAACATGACAAGGTACTGTATCACACAGCTAACTGGTAGGTCATCACCTCTGAAGAAGCACTGGTGTTTTATTGGGGAGTCTCTGTGTGACTGTAGAATCCAGCTCCTTCTCCTTTTGGGAATCTTAAAGAGGCATTCAGGCCTGTAGCTGAAGTTTAATATGCTGTTTAATGTCTGCAGGTTGGAGGAGATGATGTGTTGCTATGGCTTCGTTGGACCTCCCAGGCAGAGGGAGCGGCGTCTGAAGAAGAAGAGAGTTGAGTGCTCAGAGTTCAGCACATATTCTGAGGTTAAAAACTGATCAAATATAGGAACAGCTGAG
>JAMWET010003531.1:27500-45299 GCA_024036415.1 Prochilodus magdalenae | reverse complement strand
ATATTCTACAGATACTATATATTAGTAATATTAACCAATAAAGGCCGATAGGTATGATATAAACATGAAACCTAATACCAGCACAAATGAGATGAAACCATTCAGAAACAAGGACCTCTACTCTGATTCCCCCCAGTTATGTCCAGTTCTTAAACTAAAGGCCTGGTGTATCTTCTGGCTCTGTATATGGTTTGCCCCCATCCTATATGAGGTCAATTCCACAAAGCCACAACTGGGCGTAAATGTTATCTAAGTCAGGTCTCTAAATATCTTAAGTATTATTGAAGTCGTCCATCAGCTATAAGAGGTCATAGATGTCCCTATGAGCACAACAGCGGTAGGTAGGCAGTTCCTACATTAACCCCCTCCCACACCAATATAAACATCTCATTTTGATGTCCCCGTTCCCCACTGTAGGAGCCAGTACGCTGGATGTATGTCGTTGTCACCCCGAGCAGCAGGTGTCTTAAAGGCGTCAGCCCATCAGACATGTGTACGGATAATGTTATTTTGACATATTTTCCTGTAGCCTGATAGATATCGACACCAGATGCAGACGATAGAATTTTCCTTCACAGCGTTGCACAAATCTGCTACGTAAGACAACAACATGCATAAGGGTTTTATGGGACCAGAGTTCCTCTGTAGACGAGGTGCCATACTAAAGTGTAAAAGCGTAAGAAACGTATGTGGGTTTTGGGGTTTCTCTCTATTGTCTTTTTCCTTTTCAAGGGGTTTGAAAGGGTCAGGGTCGGCCTACTGGATGTCCTCCTCTTGATGGCAAGTTTAGCTATTAACATGACTCATGCGGAAGGGTCGAACAGTACCTTCCCTCCAAAAAGACAGAAGATTAGTCGGGCCCTGATTGCTGTGACAACTAATAGCTAGATCGCAGCGATTAGTAAAAAAGGTCAAATGTGTTTACTTAGCCGAACCATGAATCACTCACTGTTTGTATCCGGGATCCAGTGGTTAGAGGATAACCCACCCACTTGCCCCACCAGCACCCAAGACCCTGAGCCCTCTAGAAAGATGTCTAGGCCATAAACTGAGCTTTCTCCGGGCTGCACTCATTTGTAATCAAAGCTTGCCAAAACACGTCTATCAGACGACACTCGTTCATTTAGCCGCTTAACTTTTCCAACCCCCACCGCCTGAGATCGTAACAAGCACTGGCTTATCCCCGAGGGGTTGGCCGTGGAGGCCAGCACGAGGCTGACGCCCACGCTTTTCCTTGTTCATTTAGTCGTAGACTGCTGTATGTTTTCGTATTAAGTCCCAAGTAGTTTCTTAAATGGTAGAACCAAAGTGATCATCATACTACACTGTTGCTGGAATAAACCTGTGGGCTTCTCGATCCGCTCAGCAGTGTTAGGATTGTGAGCGAATAGGGATGTACCAACCACGCTGTTCAAGGTCTACGTCAAGGGTCATGTCGCCCGCCGCCATTGACTGCCTATACCCAACCCCCCTCATTCCCCTCGCGCACCCCACCCACCCCCTTAGTCTGAGGTATTAAAGCGGATGACTATTTAAAAAAAAAATAAAATGCAAGGCAAAAGCAAAAGTCTATCCGTAATGTGATAGCATCGTAACATTACACGCTGCATGGTCCCGAGCGGAGACCTGCTTATTTCTGTTTATGCAATATGATTGCTTGGAGATTTCTTTAATCTCTTAATACCCAAGAAAATTATGGTTTAAAGGTTTGGATATGATGGTTGGTCCAAGTGTTCAGTGGAGGCGTCGGAGGAGAGTCAAACCGGACTTGGAGGTTCAGCAAAACTTCTTCAGGTTCTGCTCAAGATATAAGCTTCATGGTTGCCTGGGAAACGTCCAACTTAACACACCCTGGCTACGGAGAACACACCCGCCTAGCGGGCTTACATGGCAACATGGCTTACACCAGCAGAGTGGAATACGGGCAAACTGCGTAAGAAGGGACTTGACGAGGACCACATGCAAAGCCCTCCAAAGTAGGGCCAAGGGGTGTTTTTTTTTTTTTTTTTTTTATGGGTAGGTCAGGCAATATGGTTGAAAAGCAAGGCGAGTGCACAGCACTAGACAACCAATTAAGCATCGCCAGCCTGTTAAGCGCTAGGTAGAGTGGATACAGTGGACACCTTTGTTAACT
The DNA here is from genome assembly GCA_024036415.1 of Prochilodus magdalenae. Taxonomy (NCBI): domain Eukaryota; kingdom Metazoa; phylum Chordata; class Actinopteri; order Characiformes; family Prochilodontidae; genus Prochilodus; species Prochilodus magdalenae. The sequence continues at coordinate 43,165 of JAMWET010003531.1, read as the reverse complement.
CAGGAGTGTGCTTATTAATAAATCCAGGCCTCTATATCGCATTATTTGATTATATGTGCCGTCACCCGTCATGTGTATGCTAGTTATAGTAGTATGCACAATATCATTCTCAGTAAACATCCACGTACTAGCAGAGCATTAAAGTGCAATCTTTTCTACTAACATGGGGGATGCTAGTTGGTTGGGGTTTTTTTTAACTATATTCCTGATGACGAGGATCTAGACTACATTAGCCTTGCGTTTAGCTGCCACTTGAAAGTGAAAGACGAAATCTGAATCTTGTAAGAACTGTTTTACGAAATCTGATTTTGATAAATGGTATTTGTATTAAACCGGATGGTGATTTAATTGTCAACTGCATTTGCAGAATACAGATAAATCCATTTATCAATGCATGCAGTGGGGCACGTATTAGGGTACAACTCCATTGGGTTCTAATGCTTGTTGTCACCATTAGATCCCCTTTACACACATACGAGGGACCGCTCTGTAGTCTGCCAAGTAGGTCAAACGTTGAAAAGTGTAGACATACTGTAGTAGCCCTTTTCCCGCACTTTTTCATTCAATCGTCAGGACCACCATCCTGGACCACCACAGAGCGGGTAGATGTGATTGGTGGTACCATATCAGACCTACCACCTTAATAGTTTGGTTTTTGTCGTTCTTTGATCTACCAACACTAAAACCATAGACGGTTTAATGGACCTTGAGGAATATTCAGTCCAAGGCAGGTGCAGTTGAGTTCCCAAAACCATCCTGTAATTGGTTAACCACAATTCTCTGTGCGAAATATGTCATGTTTCATATCTTGTCTACTAGACCTGGTTGTTGAGTTCTTGTTTCGGGGAGCCCGACCTGCCAAAGGGCTCCCCTGAAGATTTGCTAATGTCTCATTAGCGGGAACAGAGCCCGCGCACGGCATATACCAGGACCTTTAACATGGCTGACAAGGTTAAGGACGTTAGTAAAGGCAGTAGGTTCCAGCCAACCAAGCTTGGAAATAATTCACAGCATGGTCAGGTCATTCATTCCTCAAAAGGATTTGCTTGTGTATGAGTCACATATTTGGAGTTAATGCAAAATATGCAAATATAAAGCATAAGTACAGGGAATTCATTGTACCTTTCAATCTCGTTCTATCTTTCCTCACCGCTCTCCCAGAAGTATTGGCCAAAACCGCTGTCATGATTCGCGCCAATGTCGTGCAGTAAGGTAGAGCGTCTAATCGGACAGACTTGGAGGAGAGAAGTTCTCCTAAGTAGAACATCTAAGAGTACCATTCCGAGTGTACGGCTAATCCTCCGGACCTGGAGGAAACACCCAACCCACATTTTATCAAAATTAACGAATCAACCTGTTTTCAAGGAAAGAACCAATGCGCAAGATTCACAAACCGCCCCACTTGAAGAAGAGAAAGAGCCATAAGGAAGAATTCTGCATGAGTAGGAGAAACCTTATCTCTCATGCAGACTTAAACTACTCGAGAAAAACTTTCTAAAAACTATTGAGGAGAATAAACCAATAAAGCGGAACCAAAGATTTAAAGTGAGAAGACTTCTCAGAACATCAAGAACCAGTCACTGAGAGATACCAGAGTTCCCCCAAAGGGGAAATGTCCCTAAGCAAGGGGTCAGGTAAGAAACTGCTATGACGAAGAATCTCACAAGACCCCCATTAAAAGGGCTCATTCCTTACATACTGGGTCTGCACCAAGACAATAGGGCAAGACTGTGGAAAAAGGTCATTCGGTAGTGGTGGTTCGGTGGCACCAGTGCAGATCTTGACTGAACGCCATCTACCTGCGTAGTGATACTAACAACCACATGTAGGAGGTTGGTGGTTTTATTTGACTTCTGGTCCGGGTCTGGTGAACGCTGTCTCTGTGCTACTACCAGTAAGACACCAAAGTGATGGACAGACGCACTGGGAGGGCCATTACCAAAGGATCCTATCAGGAAAAATTACACGACCAGTCTGAGGAATATCTAATTGGGGACCCGTCTGCGTTATACAGCGGAGGTACAATTGCTAACAGAGCTTAAATATGGAGCAGAACTTGTTTTGCTTATGGCCTAAAAAACTACAAATAAATTTAAAAGTATCTCTAACATCTCCAACATCGCCAACTTTGTAATTGTAGCTATAGCCATATTGGCAAGAGATTTTTTTTTTTTTTTTTGCTTGAATGATTAACGACTACAAACCCTTATACTGGAACAAGAGGCCCTGGTCTGGAGTGTCAAAATGTACCGTAGGAACAGTGGTAGCAATAAGACTGGGCTGTAGGGAAATTTATATTTTTTTAGCCTTAGCTAGCTAATGTTAAAGGAAGCCCCAAGAGCAACACTTCTGCTACGGGAGCACAACGGCATAACACCACTACTCAGTCAGGAAGCTATGCTCCCCCTTCCCATGTGGGATTACCCCAGAGAGCTGGGGTTAGGATTTCCACATTAATTGGGTGACTCTGCTGTGCTACAACCAATAGGAGTCCTTGGGCAAGTACTCCTAAACACTACATTGGGCCCCACCTGTAATATGATTAACCTTTAATAGCACTCTGGATAGAACGCAGCTATAAATGCCGTAGATTGTTGATGGTAGATGAAATACCACATCCTTGTTTTTCTATATCAGCCTCGACATCAACACCTCAGAGTGTTCGGACTATGGGACAACTTAATTGAGGAATTGCCCAATGCTGGGTGTTCAAACATAACGAAACCAACGCAAACCGTATACAAACAATAACCGAGAAACACAAAAAAGATCCCACTAAAAGATGAACAAATCAAATGAATTACTGTCAATAACACAACTTACGGCGAACGCAATCGATGGCACTGCGAAGGAACAAACCTAGTGTAGTAAAAATAACTGGAACAGATGAAGAGTCCAGGATCCTACTCAGTCTATGTAACACATAAACGCGCACTTCTCAGAGATAAATAGACACAGAAAGTAAACTTGTGAGAATTATGTCTCACACCAAAAAAAGCCCGTAGCCGCGGCACATCCTGACCAACAAAATTATGTAGTTGTGTAACGTCGAGGGAGTTGACATCACTCTTACCGCAAGGCAGTGGCCCGCCTAGTGAAGAAAAATGCCATAAGACAAGCCAAACCGGCAGTCGTCATGACGAGATGCATCGTCAGTAAAAGTCAGTCCGAGAACCAATCTAACACAGTGCTAGCAACTCCACATTCAGAACCAAGTTGCACTTCTGTGGATATTCTTGCCCACCTCATCAGCTGCATACAGGTATCAGGAGGACTTGGCACACAATGAAAACTGACACACCTGGTTTTAGACCAACAATCCATTTCCATATTAGTATGGTGAAACCTAGCGCCAGCTGGCGCTCACTGTGTTCTGCTCAAGTCTGGCGACCAACAACCTACAGCCGCGGCACACTGTAGTAGTGTAAAAGAAGCCAAGATTCGGGAGTTTAAGCCATTGTCTCCTCCTGAAGAAATCTAAACGTTCGAGACTAGTGGCCCCTCACAGAATGCACATGGCAAAGCACTGAACGTTCTGTGATTGCTCGCGTGTGAGGTTGGTCCTTCTGGCTGCCGGTACAGATGATGGACATTACACCAGTCGGATACCGTGGCTCTTAGTCATAACATCAGCACAAAAGACTGCCTGCCTTCGGTTCACAGTCTATGCGCCGCAAGGACAGCTGCACCAACACAACCACAGTCTAGTACCATCGTTTGGAAACCCTCTAGGTATCTACATGTCACCCATAAATGCCTGGTGTGATAACGACTGCATGCGAGCAACAATGATAATCTGAGCAGAACGATGCTCTGCATACTCTGTCCTCTTACTATGCAACTATTTGCTTGCAAATGTGCCACACATATTAAATGAAAAGAATTTGGGCAACAACAGGCCCTAGAGGAATGTACCACCCATATGCTCCTAAGCCCAAGCTGAGAAACCTACACACACTAAAAACAAGAGACACGCGTCCGTTCTCAGTTATCCACTTTGTACACACACCCCTCTGGTACAATTATAACAGCACGACGTCAGTATCCATCGGGCTACACCAAAACCGGCGAAAGCATACGGCAGTGGGTTAGTAGTGCCTTGCTACGACCCTCAAGGGTACGCTTCAGTCAAAGTGCCCTGCTTGGGAACTCAAGGTACATTTGCTTCTTCTGAGGTAACATAACAAGCCTGGTTTCAGAGGGAGGACCACACGAGGGGCGGTCTGCACATCATCGGGGCCAAATGATCCGCACCCCAGTGAACACCTTCCACTAATCGTGACATGTACTTAGAAGCCGTCTATGAACTAGAGGGATCATACAAAAAATCTGGTGTAAAAATCCGACATCCAATCTAAGCACAAAATGATATCAATGATAACCACCGATCGAATCATCCCTAAGTACTACGTTATCGCAAAACACTGACCAAACACACACGAACAAGTAGTCATCACCGCGGTGATGGGGGTACGATCTTAGCTGGGCAAGGCTTTCCAGGAGCCACAGAACGAGCGCAAACTAAGAAAATCTAATCCTAGCAAAGACCAAGGAGGACAACAGGGCCTTGCCTAACATCCACCCATGACCGCACTAAAGGCACCACCCCACGAGATACATATTTGGCCGTACTGCCGCTGCCGGACGGAACACTTTTGAAGTCGGGACAGTCACTCCCCGCGAGGGGCGCTCGTTCCTGCCCACATGTAGGGAGATTTAACAAACAGAACCTCCAAATCTGGCCGATCAGTCCTCCGATAGACAGCCAGCACCGAGCACACACAAAGGGAAGGCACGTCACACCTGGACCCAGTGACTAATGAAATCAGATTCACCCGGAGTAGAAGAGCACCACCCTGACAGAGCGAAAAGCACTTTTTCCCTCTACCAAACACCCCGCCCCCATACCTCATGCCTCTACAGGCACCTGAGAGCCATGACAAGTCTCGAAATAATGAGCTTTGTCTGGAAGTCTGCACGAGGAAAGCTCCTAAAACTTGCCAAAGGCTATATGCACTGGCGGGTTGCACTTACCAAACCTACCTGCTGAAGGACATTCTGCGGCAGTAAATGCGTCTGAACGAGCCTCATTCATAAAATTGATGGATGAAAACAGATGTCGGCATATGACTCTGTAGCGTGACACTCCAGGGAACACAATATACCCAACCAATTATTGTTTTTCATGGGGCCAAATTGCAGCCGCTGAAGAAACATTCCGCCTTTTGCTACCGGAGTACATGATATGGACGGGCTACAATTCAGAAGCAGCGGGGGCCACTCAGACACGCACCTTACACCGCCCAAAAGAAAGACCTTGTGGTTCTGTAGGCCGCGGCTCGCCCTCATGCATATCCTGGAAGACCAGTGATGCACACGGCAAATATCGTATAGGAGTTGATTGCACCGAACAGGTCTGACGTCTATGGATCTCCTCGCAATGAAAATGCTAGGAGTGAGATTGATCAAATCTCCAGTGTAGTGCTTTTTATTAAAATGGAATAGATCCAGTGCTTATGGATCGGCGCATAAGCCTTAGACAGATTTATAAGATTCACTGAAAGATAACCAACGCCAAATGATGGCTAAAAGGAGCTTTCGCCCTAGTTGCTTGCATTTGGGCGTTCGAAAGGTCATAGTGTTGGAGAATGATTTAGCTTTTAATCTGAAAGAGTATGGAAGTCACTTTGCAGCGTGTTTGAGGTGTAGTAATCTTCACGGCTCCAGAAGAGGGCGTCCTGCAATATGAAGTGATGGGGCTTATAAACACAACCTGTCGGGATGTGACGGACGGGATCATAGATGGAGAAGAGTGGTGCTACAGTGCAGGGAATGTGCTGTTCCAGTGTGGAAAATGGCTCCAAAAGCAGATGTTTAATAGATTGTGTCTTAACACGGACCTCATACGTGATTGTATAGTGGGCGTGGGCCCCACAATACCCTCCTCTCCTACCTCTTTAGTGTGACGAGAGTAGCTGTGAATTGCCGGTGTTGATGGAAGCAGCGTTCATGGTCATAAAGGTCTACCGGCAGTGGTAAATCCCAGACTACAGGAACTGCTGCAGGGAATTGTGGCCAGGGATGATGGATCAGTCTCCAACTAGTGCTTTTTATCAGCTGGCTATAGATCCAGTGCCCTTCTGGACTTGGGAGCATTAAAGGACTAAGCGAAGCCTGACCGACCCCCTTGCGTCGCAAATAGAGCAAGACGCTACGACTGGACTGGGGCTGAGACGGACAACAGATTTATAAGCTCCAGGGTCTGCATCCCCAGATTCCCTGGAAAGCTGCCAAGGCCCCCCAACGCACCAGGGGCCCCCCTTGCCTCCCTCCCCTCCTTCCTCTCCCTCCCTCCTCTCTCCTTCTCCTCTTTCCCCTCCTTTTCTCTCTCCTCCTCTGTTTCCTTTCTGCCTCCCGTTCTGTCTCCCCCTCTCCCCTATCTCTTCTCTCTCTTCTTCTTCCTTCCGCTCTTTCTCCCCTCTTCCCCCCCCTCTTCTCTCCTTCCGTGTCTTTCCTCTTCCTTCCTTCTTCCCCCTCCCTTCCTCTCCCTCTGTCCCCCCCCTCTTTCTTCCTCTCCCTTCCTTTCTCTCTCCCCCCCTCTGCTCTCTTCTTGCCCTCCCCCCTCCTCCCTCCCCCAGCTTACCTTTCCTCCTCCCCCCTACCTCTCCCCCCCCTCCCCTCCCCCTCTCCTTCCTTCTTCTAACCCTATGCAACTTTTGTTCCACTGGGAATTACCCACAGTATGAAAGAAATTCACTTCACAATTAAAAGACTACACGTTTTCTATACAAAGATATTTACAGGCTTCCCCAGTCTTTGTAGGTTTGGGAAAACATTTAACTGTTATTTGAGTAGTGATCGAGGCCTTCAATCGTTTGCTGTGCTAATCGGTGATGGTCCTCTGTGTCAGTGTCGGTATCCACTCTTGTCACAGATTTACTCACAGTTCTTACACAGATAGCTCAAACTTGTGTAGTCCTGCCTAGGGACACTTATTGGTATGTGTAGGGTGCCTGCCCAGGCAGGGGATCCGACCCGGAGTCTCTAGCATGGGAAGTGGAGTTATTACCCACCAAACCATGCGCGCACGAGCACCTCTGCCGTCAGCAGAGCATCAGAAAATATTCTTTGACTCTTACTCTGCTACATTGTGTATGATGATAACCACCTGTCATGGGCAGGTGATATTGAGTAATACAGCACTTTTCATGTTACCATAACAGATGTTCATAATGTCTTAATGGGCGCGAACTAGAGAAGACTTTTGACATTCGTCCTAAACATCACTGGTAAAGGTTAACACTGTCAAACCTGTTTGCTACTACTGAACAAGATCAGTCATAACATCTCACGGCAGTATACGGCATCTGCCATGAGTTTATGACAAAGGTTATGTCAGTGCCTTTGTATGCATGTCACTAGTAACCTGACCACTACTCATGATGTGGCCATCCTCCCATTTCCATAAACCTTAGTACCACACCATACATATAATTATACATATGAATGTGAATCTCTTTTATTTTTCTCTCACAGGTGTAGACCACCCACAATGCACATTGTAGTGTTAGGCTGTGCTTTTGCCCAGTTGAAACTTTCCATGCAAAAGTTACACAAAGCAAATGCAAAAACAAAGTTGCACCCATAGGGTCAGTTACTGCCACTGGTTAGACGCCAATGAAGTGAGCAAATTCACGTTTCATTAGCACTTTATGGTTCTAGCTTGCTTGTTGTCCTCGCTCATCCCAGAGCTCACAGGATCCCTCTGATGAGGAGAGACACTCCTATTGTGTACTGATCCCGTGCAATCAGTTGTTTGGACAGTATGTCATGCTTGATCAATTGATGTGTTTAATGACATTTTGATTGGCGTATTCTGAAAACTTCCGCCATGAAGTTGAAGTTAGCAACTTTTGAGGTGTTTAAGTGGTTGCAGGATGCCTCACATTATGCAAACTTGTATTTCCTGTAGTTTTCAAGCAATAAAAGTTGCATGAAAGTTTTTACCCTGTGAAGGCCAGACCTAACACTGCTACAGTGGATTTCTATTGGCAAAATACCATGATCTTATTATCTACAGGGGTTGGACAAATGAAACTGAAATACCTGGTTTTCGAACCAACAGATCCATTTATATTAGTTATGTGTAGGGCCTCCTTTTGTAGGCCAATACAGCGTGCATTTTGGGCATCCGCGGTTTTAATGTTTTTTGGATACAATACTGGGGTTTCGCACCCGAAACATCCCTATTCAGACCAGCTTCCTCTTGCTGTCACACACTAGTATACACTGTTTGGATGTGGTTACGTCCTCTTGGTGGTTATGCTGGACATTACACCTGAGGATACCGTGCTCTTGATACCTCACAAAGTACTTTCTGTCGTCGTCACAGATGCGCCAGCCAAGACGGTGCACCAACAAATCTTTCCTCTTTTGAACTCTGGTATGTCACCCATAATGTGTGTGTGCATTGCAGTATTTTGATCAGGGGAAACTGAGCTCTTAGCCATGCTAACTTGAACTGACCATGAGGGGGGGGGGGGTTCACTGACTCTGCTCTTCACATGATGCAAGATGTGCAGTTTAATGAAGATTGACCCACCAGGCTTGTCCCAATTTAGCCATGGAGACACCCCCACCCTAAAATGACATTTGTTTCAGTTTCATTGTCCAACCCCTGTAGTGCATGTTGAGAATGTCCTTATTCTGGAGATTAAGAATTATTGTAGACTTAGCTTCATATGCGTATTGTACTTGTTGAATTTTGTATGGTTAGCAAAATTGCTCGACAATATTGTGCGAATAGCCTCGATTTCGCTTCAATGTTAAAACAAAACGTTGGCGCATTGAAAATAGGCAAAAAATTATCTGCGCAACGATTTGTGGAATGGCGAATCTGGCTTACGATAAATAGGTGAAACACCTGATGCCAACCCCGTGCGAAAGGAAACTCCCACCTAAAATAATAGAATAAAATTTAAGAAATAATCTTAAAATGAGATAATTAAAAAATATATAACCTCTATATATTAAGAATCATGTTAAAAAACTTTACCAAGGGGACCATCGTAATGAGGATCTTTCTTCAGATATAACTGGTCCGGTGAGAATTTTTGCGGCAAGCTGCGGCATGCAGGCTGTCCCTGTACCTCGTTGATGTGAGATGGGATGCCTGTGCAACTGACTAAGCTGGGTCCAAACTGTCCAGCACTACGGTCGTATGGAGCAGGCGGCTCCTACATATTACCTGGCACGTGTCCCCCCGGCTTTGTCCTGATGGAGGATAAGAGGTCATGTTTCAAGGCCAGTGATGATGATGATGGTGACGGTAGTGGCAGTGAGTTATTTGTCATAAATGGTACTGACCCGTCTCATGCCATTTTATGACCTGTGTGAAACACACACATCTGTATTGTAGTCCAGAACCTCAGACCAAAAGTGGCTGAGATATAAAACCAGCTCAGTGTATTACTGTCTTATGCATAGGCGGATCTGTCCAGTGTCTCACTTACAGCTTATTGCAGATATGGACCACTGTGCAATGGGACACGACTGCGAGCACATTTGCGTCAGCAGTGGCGGCTCCTATCGCTGCCAGTGCCGGATGGGCTTTGTCTTGAATGAGGACAGGAAAACATGTTCACGTAAGACCTAGTGTACCAAGGCTAATTCGAGCTGAGGTTTTGCCAATGTTCCGGGGGGAGGGAAGGTCCAATCGGAGTAGCCAGTCTGTGACTTATTGTTGTTTGATATCTGGCTGTCAGGTATGTGAGTATGCTAATTGTAACCGCAACGACACGAGGTGATAGACCATGTTAGTCCAGGGGGGGGGAACTTATTTGCAGAGTTGGTGCAAATATGTAACCTGATTGAGGTTGAGGCTCGAGAAGGTGTAGAGAGTAAGTCTTATGGTTACAATGTGTCAATGGCTCTTGGCACTGATATTGTGGTTAGATAAACTACTGGTAGACATGGCAACCCTCAAGAACCATTTGAATAGTCCTGATGTAGGCTATCGGATCAAGTTCCTGAAGGATCCAGGTCAATGTGGTGTGTGCTATTAGGCTTTACTGGTTTAGGCACTGTTTCATGGGAGAACTTGTCATGACAACTGACATAACCCCACGTAAATGCGCAATTTGCTATAGACAACAGTCTTAGATATCTTGTTTCCATTGCTCAGACTACTGGTTGCTGCCCTACACATTTTAGTGCTTCTTCCCTCAGTGATCAGGGCCTTATGGTTCTCTTCAACAAGGGCTTGATCATTATCTGATTGGCTGATTGGAAAATACCAATATGTGCATTGCAGCAAAACTCTGCGACCAGGTTTAAGAACCACAGGTTTTATCAAGCCTCAGAAAGGTGCTAAAATACAAAACACACTTAGGGGCAGATTTTCTAACTTACTTTTGAGCCACTCTGAACCTAGTTATCAAAAAGTACCTGACCTTTTGTTTTCCAGACTATTTGGAAACTTATTTGGCTCTGCAATCACTGCACAAACAAAGCTACTCATAACTTGTTTCTATAAATGTCACAGTTATGGTTTGACTCAGAACTTAAAAGATTCACTCACTTGAACCAAACCTGAGTCATACCTACCTAACTTCAACCAGACTCATGTGGTTTGGGACGAGGCCTTTTTTTCTCTTACCTGTCAGACATTCATACAAAAAGCACTCAAGTCAAGCATGTGGTTACATTGCTCTGGTCCTGTATGAATTACAGAGCTGCACTTTGTCAATTTACTAGACTAGCCTGCTAAACTGGTCACCCCCAAGTGCAAAGTGTTATCAAACTGTCGGTATGCAGAGCTACTTTAAGTAAATCTGTCCCTTAGTCTGTTGTCTTATGTGGGTTATAGGTGTAATGTCTATATCTGTCCAGTGTCTCACTCCCAGCTTATTGCAGGTTTGGACCACTGTGCAATGGGGCACGACTGTGAGCACATTTGCGTCAGCAGTGATGGCTCCTATCACTGCCAGTGCCGGGTGGGCTTTGTCTTGAATGAGGACAGGAAAACATGTTCACGTAAGACCTTGTGGACCAGGCTATTCAGCTAAGGGACTCCAATGTTCACTCCAACCAAGCAGTGTCCGAACTTAGTCTATTATAGTTGTTCACAGAGCTGGATCCCTAGGAATTGAGTACATGATCCCAGTCTTATAGTGCTGGGGGTGGTAAGGTTCAGCTAAAACAGGCCTATTCTCACCCGACAACCAGTACATCTAAACATTGTTGTTCCTAATTGGTGGACTCAAGATGACTGACTTGAGATGGCACATGGTATGGTGGTTGGAGGAAACATACTTTACTGGTACAACATTGGTAGGAGACCTGACTAAGCGTTTAGAATAGTTCCTGTTGTGGACGTGAGGGTGCGCTTGGGACGAAATCTGAAGATCAGTTTCCAATACTGTCAGGTTTTTGTAGAATTTAGTTTTTCTGACGGTAGTATTTTGAAAAACTGGTAGTCCTATCTTTAGATATAGGGGTCGTCTTAACAGTTTTAGCCCCTCCCAGCTTCTCTGTCAAAGAGCGCTCGTCCGGGAGTACCCAACTGCCGGACTGCTGGTAGCATTTTAGAGATGGGGCAGCTATATTATCTTGCTGGAGAAGCAGTCTCGTCGATGTTATTCATTTCAGACTCTGAATGTTGGCTCGCGCCATTGCACTCGCAGCTGAGCATGCTGAAACATGTTCACGTAGAGTTTAACAGGAACATTTTGTTCTCTGGTTTTTACTGATGTTATTTGTTTTCGCTGTGGCTTGCCCTGATCCTGCTGGATACTTCTTATCCTGTCACGAGCTCATGGTGTTCTTTTTTCAGATCTTTCCGGTCGCTGGGAGGGGGGATTCCCCCCTTCCCTTCAACTGTTTTCTCTCTTCACAAAAGCCATCTCCTCAATTCCTCTTCCGTTTCTCTCTTAGCTTTTTAAAAAATGCAATGGAGTTCAGCATGAGGAGGCCCCTCACCTCCCTCTGTCCTCGCTGTCACAACAAGGAATGCCCCCCTTATGTGCTGATTGTGGCTGAAGGACATTGTGTGGCCGGAATCTAGGCGGGGGGGCGGGGGTCCCAATACTAGATTTGTTTCCAGCGTGAGCTCACAAGACAGAATGCACATTACTATTAGGACGACCCATGCGGAGATATTCACAGAACTTTACAAACAGTGTATTGGACTGAAATTGTATACTGTGCCTTTAAGTGTCTTTCCTGCTGTAACTTAACAGCTGATTAAATGTAAAATCCTAATATAGAGGTTCCCTATCCTAGCACTGACAAAGACAGTTTCGTGCTTTCTGTCATTTACCACATCTAATTGAACTCATTACTAATCAACAAGCTCCACACGTGTTGCGTCAGATAGGAACAACACCAAAATGGACAGAGCATTTCGGCTGTAGAGACTCTTGATTATCTGATGGAGTTAATCTTTGGGGTCCACAGTATGAATGGAGCAAGGGTACTCCATGCTATCGCACACCATGGTCAGGTTGGGAAACCACTGGCTTAAAGCTGATAAGACACATTGTGTAATTAGAGGTGTGATCTCTAGATCTTCAGTGTCTCACTCACAGCTTATTGCAGGTTTGGACCACTGTGCAATGGGACACGGCTGTGAGCACATTTGCGTCAGCAGTGACGGCTCCTATCACTGCCAGTGCCGGACGGGTTTTGTCTTGAACGAAGACAAGAGAACATGTTCACGTAAGCCCTTAGTGGAACAGGCTGTTCAGATGAGGGCACCAATGTTCCCTTCAATCAGGCAGCCCACCTATTCTAGTTGAGTGTTGGCTTGTGGAATGCTCAACTGGTCTGGTTGATGCAGACATTGTAGCCCTCAAGAACCAAAACTGAACAGCCCTGCTGTATGCTGTCAAGTCTGAAGGTCAGTTTCTGGGGTGTCTTTGTTTGGTCCAGGTGATCTACCACCCTGGAGATTTTACCGAACACACCTGAATCAGAGGAAGTGTCCAAATACTTGAGTCAGGGGTATTGGTACATCACCAGGACCAAGACCAGACACCCCCGCTTTAGAAGCTGTAGGAGGTTGGAAAGCAGTGAAGATGGTTTTGGACTATTGATAATTTTACTACAGTACATACAACATTTTTTAAACTCTGGATGTTTGAAATAAATACGGTCTGTCTCAGTGTCAGAGGACACTTATACTGGGCAAAACCTCATCTGTCTTTAATTGACTTTTAATCCGAATCAATTCTCCATTGATTCGACACGTCTCGGCCTCCAAAGCCATATGTAACGCTCAGCAATGTTGTTAAAACCCATCCACAACATTGCATTGGCCATTGCTACGTGTTACATTGGGTACTAACGGACTTCACAAAGCAGCTGGTCTGTAAGAGTTTAAAGTCTCAGATAAGTGTGAGTTTGAACACCTCTGCCATGATGATGGTCTGTGTTTCTCGTGTCTAATGTTCTTTGCTCTGATGTGAAGAGGTGAAGGTGGAGATTGTGCAGGACCCCTGTCTTTGTGAAGCAAGACTGGCCTTCCAGAGGCAAACACAAAACTCCATCCAGAACCTCAATTCCAAACATATCCTTTCTGCTCAGTCCTGCTTATGGCTGAAGATAAATATCAGCCTTGAATAAAGGATCCCACAGACATTTCAAACGGCATGTGCTCTGTCGCCTCACAGCAACAAGGGCCTGGGTTCACTTCCCAGCCGAGGCGTCCAGGGACCTTCTGTGTGGAGTTTGCATGTTCTCCTTGTGTCTGTGTGGGATTCCTGCCACAGTCCAAAGACATGCAGTCTGATTTGATGCTAATTTGCCCCGCCAGGTATGAATTTGTGCGGCGCTGTGAGCACCTAGATAAGCTCCAGCACCCCAATCCCCTCCGATTCAGAGCAGAGTGGCTTGGTGTGAAGTGTTCTGTTCTAGAGTGGTGGTGATAGGAAGCAGACCTCCACCTGTAAAAGCTCCCTCAAAGAAAGTTATTACAAGGAATGGTCACCAATACTCTGACACCAGTTTTACAATAGCTCCGAGAACACATTATGTTGGCAGTGAAGCTCATGCAAGGCAAAACAGACCTACATTTACCTAACACTCTTATCCAGAGCAACTTACAAGGTTAATCATATCACAGGTAGGCCAGTGCAGTGTTAGGAGTCTTGCCCAAGGACTCTTATTGGTATAACACAGCATAGTCACCCAGACTGGGATACGAACCCCAGTCTCCCACATGTGGTGGTGGCTCCCTGGCTGGTAGTGGTGTTATCCGCTGAACTACACCAACCACCTAAAGCCCTAACAACGATTTAGCCCTTCACTGGTCACTTTGTATAATACAATAGTAAATACAATAACATTGCAATGCAAAAATACAGTGACTATATTTGCATTATGTTCATCATGACCCATAGGTCCTATCGTTTTTCTACAGCGAGTGTTTTCATTTCAAGCCTAACCATTATCTAGAAATGAGTAAAGAAAGGACTAAATGTCTAAATGTCATGATTAAAGATGTCTTTACAGTGTTGGTGATGGGAACCAGGGGTCACCATATTTAAAACTCATATATAGCCATTTGATTTAGCACCAGTGAACCTACACGTCTCCTGATGTTGCTGTATGTAATGTTGATGAAGGTAAAATAGCCAGAATCTTTGGCTTTGATAATTATTTTGCCTTACAACACCATATATGCAGCCCTCCATCACAAACAGATTCAAATAAACTGCTATTAAAAATTTCAAGCTTAAACAATGCTCGCCAATGTGTCAGACGTCATGCAGTGTATATCTAACCACTCCATGTAATAACTACCTGTGAGGGGGCTTTCAGAGGTGGACATCTGGTTCCTATCACCACTGTGAACAATTCTGTCAGTCATTTTCACACCAAACCACCCTGAATGACTGTGTTTACATCGTGACCATTTAATTATCTATTGTAAAAAAAAAATAATAATACAAAACTGGCTGTCATTGTGCATCATGTTTCAAATCAGAGATTACCATTATGAATGTTCAAGTTAATATCCATTTAGTCTATGGACTGAAGATGCCAGTGCCACTTCCCTCTGTGTATGAACATAACTAAGAGTAAAGCTCATCAGCGCTGTCTGAAGGATCGGAACGATCAAGAATGCAGGAACCTTAACAGCCCTCCTACTAGCTGACGTCACCAGGAAAGTGGAGCAAATGGAAAGAATGCTGGCCCGTATGTAAAAGGCCATGCTTTGGTAAGTGGTTGTTCTCTTCGACACCGTCTTTAGAAGCCAAATGTATGAACCAAACCTCTAATCCACTTTTATGTTTTTGAAGGTCAGCCCGGCATTGTGAAGCTTCATCTACCTGCAGCGTGGACCACTGAAGCGGAGCACACCTCTCCATCACTCTTCCATTTCACCCAAGCAGCAAAACGGACCATCCAGGCCTCCAGCAGACCACAAGAGCTTCAGCACATCTGGGACTTAAGGAGCTCATGTTCAAGTCCAGTCTCATGTTGAAGAGCAGGGAAGAAGAAATGGAACTGTTTTCTTATATATCAATATCATATAACAAGCTTACTGTAAACACCTCATACATGACAAATGCAGATCACGATTTGATTTTTTTTTTTTGTACTGGTTAGTTTAAGTGTTTAGAGTGGTCGGATTAATGCATCGAGTATAAGCCTGAAACAGC
>JAMWET010003531.1:0-22500 GCA_024036415.1 Prochilodus magdalenae | reverse complement strand
ATTACCCAAAAACGTTTTTGGAGATGTAGGACTTTGTCTCAGTAACACTGTGAATGACTGTAGCGTATGGAAGGTGCTATAGAAATAAGCTGCCCCTGGCTTGCTTTGCCGATCCAGTACACTAAAAAATATGCACGTTTTTTTCTTTGAATGGCGATAATATACAGATACCATATTATTTTAGAATTTTGCAATAAGTAGTAGAATAAATATTATCAAAATAGGAGGCTATATATACATAATTCCCAGCAAGTTTAGGGAGCAATTTAACCTATAAGAGATGACTGATCTAGAGCTACATTTTCCAAGTGGCAACTTTCTACTTATTTTTGTTTCATGGATGTGGGAAAGACATCAATACTGAGGTGTTCTAATGGAAAAGTACCATGTTCAAACTGTATGATCAAGAATTTCTTATTTCTGAGTCTTAAGCAGAATGCAGGGTGAGGTTAAGGTCTGTATGACTTTACTGTCCACTACCAGATTTTACATACGCTGCGTGTCTTTCGTCTTCATACTTTCACAAATCAATCTTAGATACTGTACATCTAACTAAATTAAGCGAGGCCATGATTTCAATGTTCTCTTATGTTGCACTGGCACAAATCCACAAGTCTCTATCACAGCCACCTCCACTTTGATCTCCTTGATTAGTCTTGTTTGGTCCAACATCATCACTTGATCATGTCAGCATACAAGCTGCAACCACATTTACAATGATGCCTACGACTATGCACACAAACAGGGTGAAGAACAAAGAGGGTCCATGTTTTAAAATGTTTATTACTGAAGTAATCAGCTCACCAGAATGTGTACAAGAAAAAAAAAAGATCAAGAAAGAGAGAGGGAGTAGCATGCATCCATTGATGTTCACGACACTAGCAGTTTTTTCCAAAGCATCGTCTCTTGTGAGAGAAGAGCCTCCTCTCTTGTCAGCAATGTGTTGAAAGCATGACCACTATCTATCACAACAACAGAGCACGATGAACGCTGCTAAAGATGCTGGTACACAGCCCAATGGGTGGGCGGGCAGGCGGGTAGACCGACACAACACTAAATATATAAAACAAGATAAAGTGCTACAACCTCTTTCGCCTATGCTTTGATAAAATCTTACCTTCGCACAAAATACACGGATGGAAAAAGGGTTTTCTTTTAGTTTCACATTGGATTGTCAAGGACAGGTATGTTTAAACTCAAACTGGTTCCTTTTTTACGTTAGCCGAGCGAGAAAGTAGTGCCTCTAATGTTAGTGGACAGTAAATTAGCAAAGCAAAGTTATTATTTTCACAATTATCTCTTCAACTTAAGTCACCAAAAAAGAAGCAGGAGAAAAAATAATAATAATATAGGAAATGTGAGAAATGCGAAAGCCTTCACTGCTTAATGTGCATTACTCGCTGACAGATGTTTTTCTGCCCCATCTGGGTAGAAACTCGTCATCAGAATGATTCACAAGGAACAAACTATACAATGTTCTCTAAAGCGCAATGCTATGCGACCCAGCTCGCAATGAGGCAAAAATCACCACACACCGAATTTCCCCCCATACCGGAACGACAGTTTCCCCCAAAACCCACTGCAAAGTCTTATTTCATTTGTTTTCTATTACTTTACAAAAATAGATCTGTAAGTGATGAACTGTCACAATACGTTATGAAGAGGCTTTAAGTCATGCTAATGACAATTACTGTTAAGTCTATGCAATATGCAGAGGTTTAAAGTGATACTTGTGATGGGGAAATCTTAGCACCCTCCAACCTACAGAGTGGAAGGTGGGATCAAAAGGCCAAGAAGAGTATCTGCAGTGGCTTTAATTGGGAAAGAGAAATGGACTTCAGGCAGGCATGTATGGAGGTGGAGGCTCCTTCGCCGGCATCGTCATGGCCATTTCATAGGTGGGAAGGATATACTGCAGGAGACATAAAAAGCATTTTTTAACATTTAATATAATAGTTTTTCAGAAGCTTTTTCATTGGCTCAAAAGGTGAACACATGCCTAACAGCGGTGCATGGATTTAATAACATACTTGCGTGCAGCAACACAACAGCAGCTCAAAATAAAATGGAAGCATATTTTTCTCTCACAACAGAAACAGACTTCTGTACGTAGTGAGAGCCCTCTGCTGGCCAGGCATGAGCAGTGCACTTTAGGGCTCAACAGTCCTTTCTGAGCAGGGGTGTCTTAAATAACCGTTTCTCATTCCTGTTCCTGGAAGTCCACCACCCTGGACTGTTTTCCCAGCTCCCAACACACCCGATCAGCTTATTAACAGCTCAATATCTGAATTTAAAATCAGGTAAATGTGCAGGGCAGTGGAGCTCAAGGACCAAAGCTTGTCTCAAGTTATTGTCATAGGAGGCCAGACAACAGTTTTCTTGTTGGTGAAGTGGGTAAGCATTTTTGTCAGATTCAACAAGTTACAAACTTCACTTGAATTTATGACAGAAGCTATTACAAACAAACCGCTCTTAATATTAGTTCATAATCTGTTTAGTGGTGCCACATTTATCAACACAGCAAAAAGGTTTTTTTTTTCTTACTAAAAGTGTTTTAAAAATCCTAGACACTGCAGACACAATCTCCACTTTTCCATCTAATCATTTTTGTATGCTAATGTTGATAGAAACAACTCAAATAACGGAAGTGATAATGGAGAACAATAATCAGAAGACCTTTATTGTTGTTTATTAGGAGGAATAATATTTGCATGGCTCACACGCTATCTGTAGTGTTTGGGGAAACTAAAGATGGGGTGGTTGAGTTCTAAAAAACAGCAGGGGGCGCACTCATCATATTCATGACTTTCAGTTGATGGCGTGTTATTTTAATTATGTGCTTATGTTTCAGTTCACATAAGATCAATTGCTTGGGAACTGGCATGACGGTTGTGACCGGCAACTTTGATCAAGCAGTTCATGTTTTCCTAATTTGAGATGAGATGGAGTAAGACTGGAAATCCCTATATTAAATTAAGACTTGCTTCTGCAATGTGAAATTGTGAGAAGTCTTCATCTAGCAGACAAAGGTGAGGGTTCTGTATTTTCTGTAACACGGCTTGACTTATTTGACTTGCCAAGAAGGCCAGACCTCCTCATGAAGACTCCGTCTATATGACCTCTACTGCCAAATTCAAATATCTGTTCAAGAGTGAGATCAAGCATGAAGTTCTACTCGCAAATTTGCATAGGAACAAATTTGCATACAAGTCTAAATTTGTGACTGCTATCTTGTTTAAATATACACACCATGAGCAAAGCAACTCTTCCCGTAACAGACTACAGACAGTAGCTGGTGCAGTTGTTTAAATACCTGAGGTGGGGTCTCAAAAGCAGGATAAACAGCAATCTCCGGCATGTTTCTATTGTTGATGTACTTGTAGCAGTTCCACACACAGTTGATCAAGTAAGCCTGCATTTAAAAAAAAGCCCATTTTTATATAAAGCATAACAAGTAAATTTAAAGTAATTAGACACATACTGTAGATAACTGGCCACTCTACCAAACAACAACAGTAGTGATACCCTGAAATGAAAATTCTTGACCAAATTTGGTAGCGTGTTAAGAGTAATGACTGCAAAAGATTACTGTGTTTACATCCATGAAATAAACCTCCTACTCCTCCCACTCCTACTCCCACAAGGCTGCGCACAGACCATGAATTTCTTTAATACTGAAATAGCACTGACTGAAGCGCCAGTGTTTGAGGAAAAACAACTTGTCTGAGAATACCCTAATATATGCTTTCTAAACGGCAAGGGACATAAGAGGTACCTTAAGGATGATGAGGACTGCAAAGAAGATGAGCACAAACAGCAGGAGGCAGCTGGAGTCCAGAGAGAGGAGATTGTCTTTGTATGGGAAGTCCGGCTAAAACCAAAAATGGACATTATCAAAATACGTCAGATTTTAAAACTGGCCAGTGTGAATCTCACTACATCTTTTAAAAAGGTAGGTGCCATTTAGAGTAAGAATGATCTGGAAAGAACACTGACCAACTGATCCAGATAGTCCTTGATCCTGGGAAGGTAGGTGAGGGAGCTGATGGCCACCAAGCAGCTCAGTGCAAAGTCAAACAGCTGGTAGCAGAAGAACGGGATGAGCCAGCCATCACGGTGCTGTTGTAGAGGAAAATAAACACATACCTTTTCAGTAATGTTGTTAGTGGTATGTTGCCTATACAATGCAGAAACCTAGTTATAACAAGTATGAACACATTTACTGATAAATGTTTACATTATACTTTCTGAGAAATGTCAACTAAATATTCAAGGTTTCCACTATAACAGGGGTTCTCAACCCCCAAAGGCCCGCCTGACCATAACTAAAAAAACAAAAAACGGTAAAAAAATGTTTATGATAATGGACAACCTGTGTGTAACCTATCATCTATTAAAAAAAAAATCAGTCAACACAAATAAGTGCTATTACCTCAGTATGTAATAATCGTGAAAGGTTCACGTGCACAGCATATCTTAGTGCCTTAACTAATCAAACACCAATATTTTACACTGGAAAACAAAATAACCATGTTGTCTTTTAAAGAGGCATTTAAACAAGAAGATTTACGGGGAAGGACTTCAATCTACAGGACAGGAGGTACCTACTCAATTCACTAAGTTTATGGGAAGTCAAAGGAAGTTTAAGAGCATTTTACTTTTGTCAAGCTGCTAACAATCCACATCCTATATGTAATAAATCAAGAGCTCAACAAATCTAGTTTAACACAGGAAACCTAATGTGCCTTCTCATTTGAAACTACAGGCACTATTGTCTATAGGGGGGAAAAAAAACCACAAAATCAAACCTGTTTGCAGACTGTTCACGGAAGACTGTGAAGTGTAGATTAGCATGCATACTTTAAACACACTTATAATACATACTTTTAATAATGTCATACAGGCCTTACAAAAATCTTATCACTCTGCACTAAAGTGCTGGAGGATCACTCAATTAACTGACTGAAGTGTGTTAGCTTTGGGTTGGAGGAAGGCAGATCTACATTAGAAACTTAGTGACCATCCTACTATAGTCAACTTGCTTTGTGTTTAGTATCTGATTCTCTGTAAAAGGAATTATGCAAACTCCTCTAATGCAATCGGAAATCATCCAACAAAACACACTTTCATTATATGAGGAAAACACCTGGGTGTATACCAACGGCCTTATTATCAGGCAGCAATTCCTAAGGGGAATTCCACATATTTACGACCAACTACACATAATTAAATGGTTGACATGTAAACAAAGTCGTTTAGAGCAGTTGGATGGTGATAGGAACCAGATGCCTGAGTTTAATGCATCTAAAAGCTCCCTAACAGACAAGTCATGAAATGGTTCTGGTTCCTGATACGTTGTTTATAATGTGATAGTAATCAACATAGCTATGTGCAATCTTTGCTTTTCTGGTCTCCAGGATGGTGGTGATCTGAGCTGTTTCACTAGCCCAGTGTTTCTCAACCCTGGTCCTGAAGACACCCTGCTCTGCACATTTTAGTGGATTCTCTGCTTTAACACACCCCCTGCAACTCTGCGAGGGTTTGTTAATGACATGTTAAGCTGAATCAGGTGTGCTGGGACCAGGAAAGCATTAATACATGCAGGCTAGGGTGCCTCCAGGACCAGTGTTGAGAAACACTTTACCTACACTACTTTTTCAGGTTGTGGTTTGCAAACTCCTATCTCTGTTTATCAGAATTCAAAGATGTATAGGTCAATAATAAAGGTATCAATATTGGCATCTGACAAGAAAAAGCATTATCTGGGGTATATCTATCTCCTAGGGGTACCAAAGCAATGCCAGTCGTACATTTTTTAAAAATAACCCATACTAAAGTTACCTCTCAAAACTGCACATGCTATTGTGTTGTATTGTTGATTAGTTATTAATTCATTCCATAAAGGTGGGCAGCCTAACAATAACACCCACTAAGCAAATTATTCATATTAGGTAAATGGAAAGTCTAACAAGAATGTAAGCAAGTAAATGTAGTGACTAGGGTCGTTATTTTTAAAGGCTGACACCTAGTTTTTCCACAAATGAATAATTTAATGCTACAGCAAGCACAGTTTGACATTGACAGAAGTCATTGACTTAAATGGAAACACTGTGTTCACTACTTAGCAATTAAAATGATGCCATTAATTATTAATTTAATGCTTGTTAAACAGTCATTCTATTACTTACGCTGTGTTATACATAATGATTATTAGCTAGACACTCAAACAGAACATACTGCACTGAACTAAATGTTAGAAAGTAAGTTTGCAGGAACAAAAAAAGCTGCATATTAATTTTAAAATAAAGAAGTACACAAGACAAAAGCAGACAGCACGTGTGGCTTTTATGTACACTTACAGTAATGGCACCATACACCATCATGGCACTGATGGTGAGCATCAGTAGGGAGATGGCAAATCCCACGCAGGCATTTTCTAGAGATGACAGAAAGTTAAAAGTGATTTTTATAATTTTATACTTTGGCTATTCCATGCAGCACAAGCACTGCAAAGCATAATTACAGCACAATAACAGCTGTCTTCACCTTTGTGACCTACCTGACATTCGGTCCGAGGCAAAGTAATGCTCAATAACCTCATACTGCAGATCAACAGTTGGGACGTTCTCAGGGTGGGTGACTGCCACAGTCAGCAAGATTCCCATCAAGAGGTTTACGACCTGAGGAAACGGATGACTAGAAGTTATTTAATGGCCATTCATACAGTTATCATAGTGATAATTCACTTATCACAGGGATAAAAGATTAAGGGAACTTTGGACCGTTGCCAATATCCAACATTGTGATGGTGATGCAGATGCCAATATCTAAATATGTGTAAAGTGTAGAAATTGGGACTTAATGTTTATCTAATATATTTAAGATATCTAAATATGTTTTACATATTCCACCTTTAAATATCTTATTGTAACATGGGAGCAGGTAGTTGTCAAGCATTTTACTGGTAGATGTACCAGGTATAACTATCTATGTGACACTTAAACTTTGATTTCATTTGACTTAATCTAGATTAGCACTTATAGATACAGATAATACTTACTTTTATTAAACCAAATCAAATACAGATATTTTAGTCCAGCAGTCAGGCATCACCTAAACTACTAATACAGATACAGAACATTGAACACATGAGCAAATGTGTTACATGACCTTGGTAAATTAGTTACAAATGGCCGCCCTCAAAAAATCTTCTTTCACCTCAAGATTCCCTAAATTCCCACAAACTCCTCAAAATGTCTACACTAACAAAAGCTTAACATGTCGACAAAACCATTCTGAGTGGTTTGTTGTGAAACGCTCAGAGTCTGTGCTGCTCACAGTGGTGATGATGAGTACCAGACATCTGAGGAGTTGGACGCCTCTCACAGGAAGTTCACTTACAGGAAGTTTTACATGTTATGAATACTCTACCGGATACTGTTTTACAGTAGCTTTGTGATAGTTTTTTTGTCTACGTCATATTTTAATCAATGTTTTGATCAATTTATGTTTAAGGAACACAGAAGAAAGAGTCCCCAAAGAAGGTTTATGTTTCGTGTCTACCAGTGATCATCATCATCATCATCATTACATGGACTATAAAACTCAGAAGGCACAGAAGGTTCACTGGTGGTTTTGGGTAGTAAATAAAATATTTGTGTTGGTTTCTATCACCACCACTGTAAAGATATCAGAGTCTGTAAGCTTCTCTGAAAAGAACTTCGACCACTCAGGATGACTGTTTACATATCAATTACTGAATAATACATACAATTAAAAACTGTTATGTTAGACAAACTCACGCACAGATAGATAGATAGATAGATAGATAGATAGATAGAGCTAGTTTAGTGACTCTCACGGTTACTATTAAAATTGAACGCCCACAACTTTAGGCCTGTGCTAGCGCTAACGTAAACCGTCACGTATTTAGCTAGCTTAGCTAACCAGTTTAGAGGAGACACTACCTAAACTAACTGACTTGGCTAACTATTACAACTTTCACCACACTGACTAAAGCAAATTTTATAATTACACCTAACTGTCATTTTCCATTGGAAACATCTTAAACATTAGCTAAATGTGAGTTTTAGTTCCGTTACGGCTAAAGCTAAGCTAGCTGGCTAGTCTTCTGTTTGTTAGCACAAAATTTAAACAACTAACTCGTAAGGTTTTAAACGGGGTCTTTATTAATAACGCGACCAGTGTGCCACTCGGAAACGAAAGCCAGCTTAGTCTCATATGTAATTAATAATACGTTCATATGAATTAAGTACTAAAAACATTAGAGGAACTGATGTGCTGCATCTGGGTGATGAAACTGGTGGCTAACGTTAATGCAGCTAACGCCCGCTAGCTAGCAGTCCGGGTAGCGATTTGGAAAAGATTAAACGATTTAAAAATTAAAACTTGACTAGATTACCAACATACCATGTACCAAGTGCCGAGAATGATGGTCCCCGTCCTGACATGACAACATCCACAGCATCTTGTGGTGTAGAGTCTACTGCGGCTCGGTTTAAAATGCATGGCGTCGTTATGAACACCGTGAAGGAACATCGGAGGAGGAAAGGCTCGGCCTGAAAACAAAACAGAACTGAAATCAGCACACCTCCGCCTCCAGCCCACTCACTGGAGCAAGGCAAAACACCACAATGAAAACCGGTTTAAAGGTCCCGTGCTCAGCTGGAGCTGGAGCGGCTGTGAGCGGTGGTCTGTTTCTAGAAGCGCCTCTCTGCAGCTCAGCTCAGCTCAGCCCAGCTCAGGGTTCGGTTACATAAATAACCGGCAGAAGCCGCTGGCTCACTCTGTACCGAGCACAGCTGCTGTAACATACAGTGAAGGGAAATCAAGAGTCAGCCAGTCATGATCTATATAATTATTTCACCAGTAATAAGAACAATAATAACAACAACAACAACAATAATAATAATAACAATAATAATAATAATAATTATTATTATTATCATTACTATTATTATTATAGTATTATAAACAGTACTGTGCAACAGTCTAAGCCTTTCCATTCATTTATTATTTTCCAATTAAAATGCCCATTTACTGCAGTTGTGGTAATATATGATAATACCATGATAATACAACAAGCATTAGGAAGATCCAATGAAGGCCTAAGTCAAAAAATGGGACATGCACCTAACAACCATGCACGGCCTGCTAGAACCTGGAACCTGAGAGAACGACTGATGATATCTGAACTTCAGAACTTATTGGTTCTGTGAAATAGCAAAACACCTGTCAGACAGAAACAGAGAATCTCCTCGTTCCTTTGAATGCTTCTCAACTCCTGAAGCTGAAGTCGACTTCTTTTTCGAGGTTTTCGGTTCCACCTGAAATAGTGACCTGACTGACCCACCCGTGGGTCATCCTGTTAGTGGCAGCTCCATTTGCAGATGACAGCATGACACAGGATTACACGCACACAGACCATTACCTTAACACCATGTCACCGTCACCAAAGACCGCAATGGTGTCGAGCAGGACTGTCATGGAGTGACTCCGAATGGCAGTGTGAAATTTATTGAACAAATGGTCATCTCTGACTTTTGCACAGAACTGTCTGTGTGTGATTTACTCATACACTGGCAGTCAAAAAGAACTGTCAATCTATTACATACACCGAGCTGACAGTTTATTAGATTCACCTGCCTTGTATCTATGAGGTTCATCTGACTTATAGGTCTGATGCTGCCAGCTTTGGGCTATTGAGCTGTGTTACTTATTTAGCTAGAGCGATGGAGCTCTGTCCAAAAACCTTTGGGGAGAAACTCACTAATGACCTCACTAATGCTCTCGTTGGTTGAATGCAATCAAATCCTCACAGCAATTGTACAGCAGTGTTTTTAGTCTAAAGCCTTCAGAAACTGTTACTGTATTTCAGCGGGGGACAAACTCCCTATAAGCCCAGCGGAAGACAAATGAGTCACCTGTGACTGGGTTGGGCATGTACTGAACAAGTTTCTGGATGTAGCCCACATCAATGTTTAGACTCTCATCAAAGGATTGCACAGTTGGGCCAGATTTGATGGATGCCTTCCCTGGCACAGTTCCAAGGACAATTCCCTGTAGACTGGGGTTTGTGCCACTGCTGGTAAACCTGTATGACCGTACGCTTGCATACACCTGCAGATCCAGCTACTTCCTTCACACTATGGTCTTTGGCCACGCCCAAATGCTCAGTCACTCCTTTTAGCCAATCATTAACATCTGCTCTGGACCCATTTCCCACACATGGAACGAGACGTTCACTGCACTGTGCCCCCTCCTCTCAATCTATGGATCCCGTCACTCACACCCCACAGGTATTTATAGCCCCATCATCCTCATGCAGCGCCATCCGCAGGAGTCTGAAGTTACTACCACGTTAAAGATGACTCAAAGGTGACTCATTTTTGTTTTCTATGGATGATCTGATGTCTACAGGCTTATAGTAGGCTGAGAGTTTAATTCGTATGCCATTAGAAGGTGTTGGTTGGCTGTTATTTGAGCATTATAACATTTGGGCTGTTATGTATTTATTATGGTTTATTTATGAGCCTAGTCTGGACTGTCCTGGCATGGCTCAGCACGACACTGTTCAGTGTTAGTTAGTATATGTGCACTTATGTGCTCTATGCAGCTCAGAAAGGGCAAAGGGTTTTTGACTTGCCACCTGTGTGAACGAGTATTAAAGTTCAGCGCTGTATGAGTACAGTTCAGCAGAATCTTATCTACCTGACAGAGACTATAAATTAGAGACCCACACTGGCAATGCTCGACAGTGCTTGGTAGGGCTGTATCCCAACATGAAGTCCGAGCTCCTGCTGCTAATTGCTCTATCCCTCTGTGTGGACAGCAAGCCTTTTCCAGGCACACAGAGCAGGAAATATAACAAACTGCTGCTGATATCTTTTGACGGTTTCAGATGGAACTACGATCAAGATGTGAACACGCCCAATATGGACGAATTGGTCAAGGAGGGTGTGAAGGCAAAATACATCACGCCGCCCATGATTACCATGACATCTCCATCACACTTCACCACCATCACAGGTAAGAGGTCTCTATATATGTACGTGCACTACACCCAATGCCAATATACTGAATCGGAGTGATATACAGAAAGAGTTGGCGGCTGACTGCTATTGACAATACGTTTAGCTGCTACACTGTAAAACGTGGGGTCTAAAAATATACTCTAATTTCTTATAAGCAATTGAATTATTTGAGTTTTACTCAACTAAAAAAAACTTTCATTGAGAGAATGGTTGGTTTGAAGTCAAACCTAATTCATTTGCTTGTAACAAACTACAGTCATTTCTTAGTTTGGGCCAACAAAACACTTGTTACAGTATAACAACAGTAACCAAACATTTGACTGAGTGATCTGAAAAGGTTCCTGAATAGTTCCTGGCTTGGACCTACAGTTCTAGGCACAACCTGTACCTGGCATTAGTCCAATTCACATGAAGAAGCAGATGCACATCTTATTTTCCTCACTGTAAAAAGCGTTTTGTTGGTCCAACCTAAAAAACACTCTGCTTTGTTACAAGCAGATGAATTAGGTTTATTCAATCTAGAAAAAGGACTTTGAACATACAGTTCTTTCAATCACAGTCATTGAGTAAAACTTTCAAATTCAATTGCTCGTAACAAATGTTTAGGGTGCACTTTTTTAGTGCATCAACACAAAGGCTCTAGGGACGTATGCAAATGGTTCTTCCATGATGGTACCTTCAAAGAACCTGTTTTTTGTCACTGCTTGGTCAGTCTAACTGACTGTGAGACAGCAAAATACTGCATGCCATAAAAAATGTTTAATCTAAAAGAATTTATTCAGTTTGTCAGAAACAACTGAACTAGGTTTATTAAGCCTAAAAGATGGACTCGGCACAAATGATTCTTTCAAAGTCAGTTTTTTTGAGTTGAGTAAAACTTTAATTGCTTCCAATGAATGTAAACGTATTTTTTCAGTTGCACTTGTATAATATTGTATAATTATTTTATATTAGTGTATATTATATTAAATAATAGTAGTGTTCTTTGAGGATAATGAACAGTGATGCACTCCGTAAGATCTGCTGACACCTTTCTTTTCAGTCACATGGTCATAATGATAATGGAGGAGTTCACCACAAGAGGTGCTACGACATGTGACCTTATCACATCTGATTGCCTTCACATGTGGCCTAAAATTGTAAATCAGTCTTTTTTCTGGGTGATAACTGTTTATTTGTTTTGGAAAAATAGCACTAGCTTTAGAATACAAACAAACAAACAAATAAATAAATAAACAGTGCATTTGAACTTTATGTGGGAGTGTTTCCATTTCCAAACACTTTTTAAGGAAGCTTAGTATGTACCTTTACCACTGGAGATGTAATAACATGGGGAATCAAGTCAGTATCGGCAGATGATTGATTGTCATTAGAAGGATGTGCGGATTTGACCTATACTTTTGACAGAACCCCGAGCACTTTAAAAGGTACACTACAGTCTATTTACACCCATGGTCCATTTTATCAGCTCCACTTACCATATGCAAGAACTCGGTTGTCCTACAGTTAGAGACTGTAGTCCATCTGTTTCTCTGTATACTTTGTTATCCTGTTTTTATATGGTCAAGACCACCACCGGACCCCCACAAAGCAGGTATTATGTGGGTGTTGGATCATTCTCAGCACTGCAGATACACTGAAATGGTGGTGTTGTGTAAGTGTATGTCATGATGGTATTCCTACCTTGCTGGTCCACCTTGTAGAGGCGATAGCTCATCCGCTGCTGCACAGTGCAGTGTTAGTCATCCTCTAGCCCTTATCAGTGGTCAGAGGACGCTGCCCACAGGATGCTGCCCACAGGACGCTGCCCACAGGACGCTGTTGGTTGTGTAGTTTTGGTTGGTGGATGATTCTCAGTCCAGCAGTGACACTGAAGTGTCCAGCAGCACTGCTGTGTCTGATCCACTCACACCAGCACACCACACACTAACACACCACCACCACGTCAGTGTCACTGCAGTGCTGAGAATGGTCCACCACATGCAACATACAGAGAAACAGATGGACTACAGTCTGTAGCTGTAGAACTGCAAAGTGCTCCTATATGGTAAATGGAGTTTATAAATTAGTGGATACATATATAATATGTTATAAGTAGATAATAAATAATAAATCAGTTATTTGCTCACTCATCAGGTTATAATGCTGGTAAAAATATGCAGAGCTGACATTAACACCAGTACAAGGGTTGGCTGGATGAATGATAAGAGTTTGTCATCTCTTTGATAGGACACTTTCTATTCTGAGAAGTGTGCAGAGCCCTGTTAAAGGTTATACTGATACACAGCAGACTAATGTCTACTTGATCAAGGTCCTGGGCTGCCACATTACCCCATTACATAGATAAGAAGCTCATAAAGCGGTAATAAGCTTCTATTTGCTCACTCCACTCATTTTTTCACAGTAACATTACAGCAGTATTCTCTTCCAACAGGGCGATGGATAGAGGACCACGGCGTTGTCCATAACATGATGTTTAACTCCACCACTCTCCTGAAATTAACTCACAAGGCAACTCTGAAACGATCAGAGTGGTGGGATAATGGAGCTCTGCCCTTGTGGATTACAGCACAGAATCAGGTGAGGGATGGTAAAACTCCACATATACTACAACACATTGGTCGCACTGAAGTTAGCAGGGTTGCATGCCATGCATTTTGCATTGTAACGAAATAAAAATATATATTTCTGCAACAGTAGGGAAGAGTAATAAGAAACATTATTTATTATTTGATTTTGGATATTTATGCATTTTAATTATGCATGATAAAAATAAAAAATAAACAATTGTGTGAAATACAATAAAACAGATTAACTTATCATCAAAGCTACACATGGCAGAACTGACAGAGTATTCTAAGCGCACTGGAAGGCTGTAACAGCAGTCAGCAATACTTGGACAGATGTTTCTTTATAGGCTACCAAGAGAAACACATACCTTAAAAACTTCTAATAGCTCCTCATAATGTACATTTTTACTGGCATTTAAAGACGATGAATGAATGATTGAATGAATGAATGAATGTATGAATGAATGAATGAATGGATGGATGGATGGATGGATGGATGAATGGATGGATGGATGGATGAATGGATGGATGAATGTATGAATGAAATTACTGACATGTTTAAGGGTGGTCATCTTAATGCAGGTTTGTTGTGATAGTAGCTATAGCTGCTCTTAGTAAGTTAAAGTGACATGCCAAAATTCTCTAAACGAGTCACTACCAAGACACTGTAAGTAGTGTGTTGGTGTACAGTAACTCAGTAAGTGTAATGTGTTAGTGTGCTGTAAGTAGTGTGTTGGTTTACAGTAACTCAGTAAGTGTAATGTGTTAGTGTGCTGTGAGTAGTGTGTGGGTGTACAGTAACTCAGTAAGTGTAATGTGTTAGTGTACTGTGAGTAGTGTGTGGGTGTACAGTAACTCAGTAAGTGTAATGTGTTAGTGTACTGTAAGTAGTGTGTTGGTGTACAGTAACTCAGTAAGTGTAATGTGTTAGTGTACTGTGAGTAGTGTGTGGGTGTACAGTAACTCAGTAAGTGTAATGTGTTAGTGTACTGTGAGTAGTGTGTGGGTGTACAGTAACTCAGTAAGTGTAATGTGTTAGTGTACTGTAAGTAGTGTGTTGGTTTACAGTAACTCAGTAAGTGTAATGTGTTAGTGTGCTGTGAGTAGTGTGTGGGTGTACAGTAACTCAGTAAGTGTAATGTGTTAGTGTACTGTAAGTAGTGTGTTGGTGTACAGTAACTCAGTAAGTGTAATGTGTTAGTGTACTGTAAGTAGTGTGTTGGTGTACAGTAACTCAGTAAGTGTAATGTGTTAGTGTGCTGTAAGTAGTGTGTTGGTTTACAGTAACTCAGTAAGTGTAATGTGTTAGTGTGCTGTGAGTAGTGTGTTGGTGTACAGTAACTCAGTAAGTGTAATGTGTTAGTGTGCTGTAAGTAGTGTGTTGGTGTACAGTAACTCAGTAAGTGTAATGTGTTAGTGTACTGTAAGTAGTGTGTTGGTGTACAGTAACTCAGTAAGTTTAATGTGTTAGTGTGCTGTAAGTAGTGTGTTGGTTTACAGTAACTCAGTAAGTGTAATGTGTTAGTGTGCTGTAAGTAGTGTGTTGGTGTACAGTAACTCAGTAAGTTTAATGTGTTAGTGTGCTGTAGGTAGTGTGTTGGTGTACAGTAACTCAGTAAGTGTAATGTGTTAGTGTGCTGTACGTAGCGTGTTGGTGTACAGTAACTCAGTTAGTGTAATGCGTTAGTGTACTGTAAGTAGCGTGTTGGTGTACAGTAACTCAGTAAGTGTAATGCGTTAGTGTACTGTAAGTAGTGTGTTGGTGTACAGTAACTCAGTAAGTGTAATGTGTTAGTGTACTGTAAGTAGTGTGTTGGTGTACAGTAACTCAGTAAGTGTAATGTGTTAGTGTACTGTAAGTAGTGTGTTGGTGTACAGTAACTCAGTAAGTGTAATGCGTTAGTGTGCTGTAAGTAGTGTGTTGGTGTACAGTAACTCAGTAAGTGTAATGCGTTAATGTACTGTAGGTAGCGTGTTGGTGTACAGTAACTCAGTAAGTGTAATGCGTTAGTGTGCTGTAAGTAGTGTGTTGGTGTACAGTAACTCAGTAAGTGTAATGCGTTAGTGTGCTGTAAGTAGTGTGTTGGTGTACAGTAACTCAGTAAGTGTAATGCGTTAATGTACTGTAGGTAGTGTGTTGGTGTACAGTAACTCAGTAAGTGTAATGCGTTAGTGTGCTGTAAGTAGTGTGTTGGTGTACAGTAACTCAGTAAGTGTAATGTGTTAGTGTGCTGTAAGTAGTGTGTTGGTGTACAGTAACTCAGTAAGTGTAATGCGTTAGTGTGCTGTAGGTAGTGTGTTGGTGTACAGTAACTCAGTAAGTGTAATGCGTTAGTGTACTGTAGGTAGTGTGTTGGTGTACAGTAACTCAGTAAGTGTAATGCGTTAGTGTACTGTAGGTAGTGTGTTGGTGTACAGTAACTCAGTAAGTGTAATGCGTTAGTGTACTGTAGGTAGTGTGTTGGTGTACAGTAACTCAGTAAGTGTAATGTGTTAGTGTACTGTAGGTAGTGTGTTGGTGTACAGTGACTCAGTAAGTGTAATGTGCTTTGTGGTGAGTGGCTGCATACCAGAGTGAATAAGTTGCTCTGCATGTAGGTAAAAGGGTTAGAGGCCCCGTTTCAGGCAGAGACTCCACTGCTCATTATCATCACCTTAGGTTCCTAATCATCATTTTAGTTACTCAGCCAGTCCAGTAAGAGTCTGTCCTGTGGGGATGATTTCGATCTTCAGCTACGATGCGCTATACAGACGGCTGGCCTGTGTAGAGGCAATGACAAAAATGTTGCCATTAAGGGATAGCACTTTCATGCAGGTGAACACAGCTTCATAGCTGCAATGCAATGTCACCCAAGCATCCGGGCCCATACTGTAGCTGCTATGTGGCATCACTTATAAGTAGCTGCCCCAAATCTTCATGGATGCAGCCAAACACTACCACTCCAGGTAGCCCCACTGCTGTGTTGCAGTATCACTCAAGTGGCCGGTCCAGCCTGCATCATGGCTGCAATGTAGCTTTGCTCAGATTGCCAGCCCAAGAAGCCTTTAAGTAATGGGTATGGTGGATAGAAATCTTACATGCACGTGTAATTTAACTTGATCCATTGTGTTATCACAGCACTAACCAAACTGTGCATTCCTCATATCTCAATAACGATAAGAATATGACGAGTCACGTAGACCTACAACCATCACAGTTATGTTCTCCCAGTACATAAGCATTCTTTACATATCCTTTGTTACAGGGTCTAAAGACTGCCTCCTACTTCTATCCCGGAGGTGGAGTGAACTACAGTGGGCAGGCTGTGGACAGATCCCTGGTGGAGAGTTATGGTCACCCTGATAGTAATGAAACAGAGTGGCGCCAGAAAATCGACACAGTTATGGAGTGGTACACTAAAGAAGACTTTGACTTTGTCACTCTTTACTATGGGGAACCTGACAACGTGGGCCATATGAAGGGACCGGAGACGCCCGAGAGAAAGCAGATCATTGAGCAGATTGACCGACTCATTGGGTATCTGAGGACGTCCATCCAAAAGAACAATTTAACTGACAGCCTCAACGTCATTATCACGTCAGACCACGGCATGACGGACATTAAGAAGAGCCCGGATGTTAAGGAAATCAAACTCATAGATTACTTAAACTTCCTGCAGTTAACTCACTTTGACATACTGGACTATGGTGGATTTGGCATGATAAGGCCCAGGAAGGGCCAAGAACAGGCCGTCTACGATGCTCTGAAGAATGCCCATCCAAACCTAACCGTCTACAAGAAAGATGAGATTCCCGAACACTTCCACATTGCGAAAAACAGCAGAATCCAAGACATTGTCCTTATTGGAGACCTAGGCTTCAACCTCAACTCGGTAAGCTGTGTGGCCTTCCTGTATGTCTTCCATTCCCATTTAACTCCGTATATAAAATTCTATAATAAGCCATTTTGGTTTCTATGCCTCCTTTTTTATTGCAGAGGGTCATCTTGTACGTGAACAAAGGAGACCATGGTTTCAATAATCAGGAAATGGACATGAAAATGATATTCCGAGCATTCGGACCAGACCTCAAGAGGAATTTCTTAGCTGAGCCGTTCGACAGCGTCAGCGTCTACCCGCTGATGTGCAAACTCCTGGGGATTACCCCGGCCCCGAATAACGGCAGCCTCAGCGACACTGAAGGCATGCTTGTGGAGAACTTTGATGCCTGTAAGTCCTTGACCTGAACTTATCTATGAGATAGATGTAAATGACTCAATTGTTGACTGTAAGGCACCAAACTGAGGCAATGATTACCTCCCTATCACACGACAGCGATGCTCTGAGGCATATTTCAAAGTATAAGGTACAAGTTTGGGCACACTGGGTCAAATGACACATTTTTATTTTTTTAATTAATTAATAATTAATATTGGAAAAACATTAATGTGCATTTAGGCATCAACATTTTGTTAACGTGCCTCCTGATGAAAAACGCTTATGGCACAGGCAACACCCATGGGGGCCATTGCACTTCACTTCCCAGTTAAAACAAGAGTTTTTAGTAGGCCTCTCATTTAATATAAAGAGGGAGCCGCACTGACTATCCCATCGCCTGTGCCAAAGAAAATCACGTATCTCCATGTCCATTTTTTACTGTTTATTCGTCATTTGATTCACACATGACTTGCAGCTTGGACCTAGTCTGTGTGGGACAATCGTTAATGGATCAATGGAAAAAAAGAACATGAACCCCTGGGAAAAAATGTTCTTGGTGCCATTTCAACTTTACATTCTAATTTACATTGGGGTTTTTCGGCACTCTCCTGTAAAGTTGCCGTTTTGGAGATTCTTGTCTTTTTCTTGTAGAAGCGAATGATATGGGAATCGTAAGGCTGATTCAAATGAATACCATTAACTATTTCCTGTATCGGTTCCCACCAGGCCATACCCAACAAATTTAGAAAATGAACATCTTTACGACTGTTTAGCTGAGGCCGGTGGGTCCCCGGGGTCTCCTAAAAGTTGTACGTTCCTGCCTCTTCTGGAGCTACAAATAAAAGCAAATATAGTTTTGAAAATTCTGTCGGCTTCTGCGTTACGCATTCCCATATCACTGTGCATCCCTAATTGATGTTATTGTATTGGATTACATCTCTATAATGCATTCTAAAACTTAAATTTCAACAGGTCTCCATTTTTATTCATCAGCAACAAACAACTCGTACCAACAACGGACCCCAGGTAGAATGTGAGCTCAGTTGAATGCTGTGGCACGTAGAAATGTTTGTGTAAAGGCCCTCTCCCTTTCTGTAACATATATGGCCCAATCCAGGCTGTTTCCGGACCGATACTTCGATTAAAATGCCAGGAAGTAATGTAAACCTTTAGTTCTCAGTGGCCTCGTACCAGTTGGGTACCTTACCTGAAGCGCAAAACATACAAAACACTACAGGTCTACATGTTAAAAGTGAGCATGGGTTTAAAACGTTTGTTGCCATTAGTTTAACCATTGTTACGTTTCCGGCTGAATAGTTACCTAATGCATTAGATTAGCATGTTGTTTAATGATGATGATGTTTTGATTGGCTGTCACTCTTGAATGTTTGATCTATGGAATCTGAAGCCTGAAATTGAAAATACTTTTGCAAACACTAGGCATATTTAGTGTTACCCAGTACTTAGGGATCCCAAATTCTTTGGTTGTTCCTACTGTTGCGCGAAGATTTTGTTAGGAAATACCCTCACACACTGACCAACATTTACGGGCAACATCTACTACCCGATCTCTTTTAAAAAGCAGATGGTGGTCAAATAAAACCTGCAAAGTTGTTTTTAATGTGGGACCATTTTGGGATCACACTTGCAGTTTGCTTCCTGCGTGCAAATTTAGTAGTGCCAGAAGGGTCGGGGACTAACCTCCTGCACAAAGGCTTGCGTAAGACAGGGTGACGACGGCTCAGTGCATGACCATTTTCAGGGGGGGGAGGGCTCGACATTTGCTCTACTGACGCCACCAGTGCCTCCAGGCACCACCTCTTCCTTCCGTCTGACAGGCGTATATATCTATTGGTGAATAATGTGTTTGACGTCAAGGCCTGGAACGTCTCAATTTACATAGTAACTTCATTTAATAAGCGTTTTATCCCCATTAATGTTTTCCCAAACGCAAAACTTAAATAGAGGTTCATACAATAATATCCCAGAACACACGGAGTGCCTCACTTTAAACTCCCCCACCTGCTGATAAACCAGCGACCCCCTCGGTTGCCATCCAGGCCTGTACAGACCAGGCTAAGCCCTACGGCCATGTCTCACACTGACACCTGATGAGGGCAGCACGTCACCATTTACTCCAACAACCGTCGTACAGCCCCTGGCGACACTGGGTTATCTGCACTAGAGGTTTGTCATGTTTACAGTTTTATTTTATAATTCACAACGGGCCACATTCAGGAAACGGACAGGGACAGAATCTTTATTATTACACTTCAGAAATGTAAATAATAAACCTTATCCTTTGTAATTATGGGTATATCTGTTGAATGTTGTAATTTTACCTGAACCACTGTTTACTATTACAGTGCTGCAGGTGGACACTGCCCTGGGAGAATTCCAGACCGTCTTTCCAGTTCTCTTTGGCAATCATGCTACTAACTAATGTGTCCTCATTTTTGACCTGCCATCATCGTCACGCCGCCGGCCAAGGCCCGACAATTTCCCGGAACCCTCGTCGGATTCCCACGTGACCTGGCTCTCCCAGCCGGTAAGCCAATTCGCAGGAGCAGCCTCGCCGGAGAAGTCCTGATTGATTTTTGACGTGGTGCTAGCTCTTTAGATTAGCTGCGTTCTGTTTAGGCAACTCCTCTCACAGGAATGAACGTTTACTGATTTTAGGAAGTACTTGCGACGCCCTTATTATCTCCATTTGCTGTTTTTTTTTTTTTACTTGTTCCATCTAGTTTTGGCTCTTGCCGTTTGCACGTGTTGCCTTTTCCTGACCTGCTTGTGTTTTTGCTCCCGCCGCTCTTGGTTTGTGCCCTCTTCTAAATAAAAACTTTTTAACAACGCTCTTCGAATAGAACGTCCTGATTGCTGAACCCTGACCATATACGTGGTTGATTCGCTGTAAAGGTATATAGAGCGACTGTGTTTTAAGTCCTTATTCTGTAGATTTTCAAAACACAACAGTTCAAGTGTAACGAATGAAAGTATACTCTTTCTTAGGTAAATGTTGATCATATTTACACCAGTTTTACTGAATGTGAAACCAAGGATGTGTTAAAGCCAAAGCACTTAGACAGTACTTACTCAGTAAATTGTAAGGTCACAGTAGGTAATGCGGATGTTGTGTGATGTGGGTAAAATAATAATTTAATGCCAGACATGAAATCAACCGTGGTAGACCCCGATAGAGCAGGGACCCGGCTTCAGGCCTTGCAGCTTGTCTTAACATGCACAGTTTTATTATTTGTTTTAGTTTCTAACAGTCGAAAGACATAATAATAAACAGGGAAAGAAGAAACGAGAAAAAACGAATGACATGGCTATAAGATGAAGAGATAAGATTTAGATTTTGCCCCAAGCCAGCTCCAGGATGGCAGTTTAGTAGACCCAGCAGTGCCCCCCCCAGCTTTTTTTTTTTGCCCCCAGCTCCAGATGGCAGTAAGTTTTTTTGATTTTTTTAAACAAACCACAATCTCCCCTTAACCCACTGCATATAAAATTGTGCTTCTCATTATTGACAAGTATTAAAAACTCTGTATAAAAAGAAAGAAAAGCATTACAAACACCAGAAAAGTTCAATATTATACTTCTCTCTATGTATACATTTCATACACAAAATATATATCAATTTAAACTACCTATGTGGATAATTGATCTCAATAATAGTGTTGTCCTTGAAGTGGATGAACTGACATAAAAATACAATCTCTTTGATCAATATCTTAATTCTCTCTCTTAACAGTCCTTTTTCACACATATGAAATCATTATGAAACCAGTCCACTTACAAAGCCAAGATTACGCATACAAGCTACCTGTGTCTTATACCAGCAATTGTTCAGAAGTCAGAAGACCACCGCTTCTCTTATTCAATCCTCCATGCCACCAGGCATCAAGTACATTTTATTCAAGGATTTTTGGGAGATATGATTCGATATCAGATAACCCATTGCCACAAAACCGAGGCAAAGTCAAAACAACCAAGCAACTACCTGGTAGACCACCAAAACGGTCCTAATATACAGATAAAGCAGCTCTTAAAAGCTTTCATCTTCAAGAGATGATGCAGAAATATCAAGCTATCCTCATACTTACAGATCTCGGAGATAACATCACCAAGCGGTTTCTGTTCATCCTTCCACTATGTAGGGAGACTAATCAACGCTAAGTGTCCTAGTAAGGATATTGTGCTGTCACAAGAAGGTGGTGTAGATGTTTTAAGGGATGTTGGTAGCTGTCAAGAAGCGTCCTCAACTGAGAAAAAGGAGACAGACAACATCTAAAAGAAAGAAGCTGCTGTGTGCAACTGCAGAACAATGGACTGAACCATCCCAGAGCCCAGACCGCGACATCCCACTGAATGGTCTGTCTGTCATGTCGGGCATTTCCTGGTACATCTGTAATAAACAAAGTAGGCTAACACCCTATCTCTCAAACTAGAATT
Source organism: Prochilodus magdalenae (assembly GCA_024036415.1). NCBI lineage: Eukaryota > Metazoa > Chordata > Actinopteri > Characiformes > Prochilodontidae > Prochilodus > Prochilodus magdalenae. The sequence goes on along the minus strand of JAMWET010003531.1, from coordinate 228 downwards.
TGTCTTGTGGAGGGTGATGGCTGCAGGTTTCTCTGAGCAAATGAGAGTGAGTCTCCTGAAGAGAACGGACGCTTGCAATGAAGGTAGAGACTAAACACACTAAACACCTGAAACAGCGTGCAATTCTAATTAGTTGTTGAGCGCTACTGGGTAATTGTGTGGTTGTTCCTAATTGTTCTGAGTACTTAATGGTTGATCTGAATTGAAATGAAATATATCAAATGTGGC
>JAMWET010003530.1:0-22619 GCA_024036415.1 Prochilodus magdalenae | reverse complement strand
ACAAAAACCAGCCCCCCCTCCCCGCCCCCCTCCCCCCTCCCCTCCCCAACCCCCCCCCCCCCCCTCCCCCCCAATCCCCTACATTACAGTCACACATCCAGGGGCCGCTATCCGCGTAGAGATGGAGGTTGCTGGTTTTTAACCCCTACACTGCAGAGATATAAAGTCCAGGTGAATATTTGTAGATGTTGAGTTTATGTCTTTTTTATTTTTTTTTTTTATTTTTTTTTTTTTTGTTGTTTATGTATGATTAGCTTATGTATATAGTTCACCATAAAGGGGGGACTAAAACACCGCACGGGCCTCACCAGGAATTCTCGCATGGTCTCCTGATCACCCACTCCGAACTAAGTAAGGTACTGATGAGATTTCTTTCCTTGCAAATACTGCATCTCTATGACCCATTGCAACATATACCCCAAGATCACCGGCTGTTTATTATCTCCCAAGAGTGTTCAGTATGCAGGGTGTCTGAAAGCTGGCCCGCCCTCATCTATTGGTTGTTTTTACTGTCATTTGGACCCAGAACAAACTCCTAATTTAATAATCTCATTAAACCCAACATGCCTAAGAGGAGAGAAGATATGAGAGTTGTTTTCTCCCATGGAATCTTTATAGTCTACTATTATATAAAGAATCAGATGTTTGTTAATGTTTTATTTGTTGAAGAGAAGTGACACATTCTTGTTTTTCCAGAACGTTTACATCAGGGGCTACCAAGCATGGCCCTGGAGCCTTCACGTTTTCGTGGGGATGTTTTGACCAGAACACTGATCAATGGCATAAACAAGATGCAATATTAATGTATCATCTTAATATCAAACAGAACAGAAAAAAATTCTATAAATAAAAGATTCTTCAGTGATACCAGGCAATTTGGATATTACATGAAAACTATTGGGGCGAAAATTGTATTACCCCTGTTCTAATTAACTTTCTGTAGTACTACACTCGAAATCAATAATGTGGCCAAAGTAATCAGTATCATGAAGTAACAATTTATAAGACAGTAATGTGCGATATGTATGATTAAAAATAGGACTAAAAGAATTTAAGCAATTTAATAAGAAGTACAGTTTAACTATACTTTCTGATTCTGCATATGTATGAGACAAAAACATTCTTTTATCATACGATAACGATCGTGTAGCCTGCCTTATAGTAAATGATTTGGTAACCTTATCTCTTGTTAAAGCAAATACAAATATAATTACCAGGAGATAACCAGTTTCTGCTTGAAATCTTTAGCATCTTTAAAGACTGACAGTTTCTTATAGATTTACATTTATGCGATTCAGACAGTACGGGCAGGGTGCTGTATAAACTTGAATAAACATGGGCTCGTCTATTAAAGGGGGGGGGGGGGGGGGGGGGGGGGGGGTGGGGGTTTTTTTTGGTGGGGGGTGGTTGTATACATGTGGTCTCCAGGAAGTATTTAAATTAAACTGATTATAAATGACATTAAATGTTAAAGAACTCTAGTATCAGGGATTGCTTCTGACAGGTGTGATAACCTTTTTGAGTTTCCTCTTTTACTCATGCACCAGCCGTATATGGACTCCCACTCTGAAGCTGTTATGAGTTGTTTTTTTTGCCACAGCCAAGTTTCCATAAGAGACATCCCGAACATGGGTCAATCTTCAGGTCTTCATGTAGATGCCTCCAAAAGTGTGTTAACCACTGTTTTCATCCAGAAAAATTCTCGGCATAATAGGGCATCAAACGTCTCTTTGATACTAGTAAAAGAAAGAGAGAAGACAGATTGAACGTTTCATTGTAAATACTGCATGAGGACGTGTTCATTTGCATTCAACTATAAAACCAGACACACACATCATAAGCAATGTAAACAGTGCTCACTTCCAGTCTGCGTTGTATGTCTTGGTTTATCGATATTCATGATGACATCATGCTTAGTTCTGTGATGAACAGGTCCAGGTTTCGGATCTGCGCCAGGGCCTTGCATTAGCACCTGTTTTCTTCCTCCTTACTGAAACTCTTGTGGGAAGTCATTGTTGATCATGTAGAACAGGTTTTTTTCTTCCTATGTATAGAAAATTTGCATTAGAAATGCATTTATTAACACTGAAGTGAATCAAAGATGACAGATTTTCATTTACAGCATTAAATATTAGTTGTAACAAAAACAACAATAAAACTTACTATCGAGGAATAATATTAGTAAACATTTATAGACCCACATACACATTGGAGGCCCCCCACCCAAAGTTTGAAACATCAAACCATGCCTTATTTACTAGTCATAACCGCTTTTTACAGCCATCCTACCAATCTCAATAGGACTTAGGTCAGGGCATTGACTAGGCCACTCCAAAGTCTTCACTTTGTTTTTCTTCAGCCATTTAGAGGTGGACCTGCTGGTGTGTTTTGGATCATTGTCCTGCTGCAGAACCCAAGTTTGTTTCAGCTTGAGGTCCCGAACAGATGGCCAGGCATTCTCCTTTAGGAGAGAGACAGCACAATTCATGGTTCCATTTATCACAGCAAGTCTTCCAAGTCCTGAAGCAGCAGATCAGCCCCAGACTATTTCTGAAATGCGGTGTTACCAGTACGCAAGATGTAATGGGACACACACCTTCCAAAATGTTCAACTTTTTTCCCAGAAGCCTTGGAGATCATTAAGATGTTTTAAATTGAGACGAGTCTTGATGTTCTTTTTGCTCAGCAGTGTTTTTCGTCTTGGCACTCTGCCATGCAGGCCATTTTGCCCAGTTTCTTTCTCATGGTGGAGTCATGAACGCTGACCTTAACTGAGGCAGGTAAGGCCTGCGGTTCTTTGAATGTTGTTGTGGGGTCTGTGACCTCTTGGATGAGTCCCAAAACTTCAAAAATGGCTTTAGAACCTTTTCCTCACTGATAGATCTCAAGTACTTTCTTTCTCATTTGTTCCTGAGTTTCTTTGGATCTTGGCATGATGTCTAGCTTTTGAGTATTGTTTGGTCTACCTCGCTTTGTCAGACAGGTCCTATTTACGTGATTTCTTGACTGAGACAGTGCAAGTGCGCAGTAATATTAATAATTTAGCAGTGTAAAATGTGCTGAACTGAGAGGAGTTGAACAGTCTTATGGCCTGAGGGACAAAAGACTTTCTGAGTCTGTCTGTGGAGCAGGACTGGGACAGCAGGCTGCCACTGAATGAGCTCCTCTGCCTGATGAGCTCCTGGGGAATTAGGCCTGGGTCTGGCTAGAAAAACTGAACTCAGATGTGATAAACCACAGTTAAGTTATGTTTAACTTAACTGGGGGGCAAGATATATAGATATATTGATCTGGTCAGTTAAGTAGTAGGGAGGGCCGTTAATCAGTTTCAGCTGCTTTGGTGTTAATGAAATTAAACAACAGGCCTGCAGTTAGGAGCAGCAGTTGCAACAACTGAGACACCCCCCAAAAACAAGGAGATGGGCCATTTAACAAAGACGAGGTCATTGACATTAGTTGCTCCACCCCTTTGATATCTTTCTCCACTGTGACATATTTGATGCAGTTGACTGTCGCTAATCAGCATGTTCACAGATAGTTCACACTGGTGCGTCAAGTGTGACTTGGTCAATGATATCTACGACTACAGTACCATGGGCTGCTGGTACCTGCGACCCTACAGATGGTTGCGACAGGGGTAGTAGTGCGAATCTACTGACAGGAGTGGCCGTGATGGCACATTCAATGATGTTGCACGACTGGCCACAAGATTTGCTGTGTCTCCCAGCACAGTACTTAAGAGTACGGGTGACGTGGAGATTCCAGGAGACAGGCAGTTACTCTAGGAGAGCTGGACTATCTGTCGACTAGGCTGTAGAAGGTCCGTTAACCCACTCAGCAGGACCGGTATCTGCTCCTTTGTGTAGGAAGAACAAGATGAGCACTACCAGAGCCCCTACTGCTGGTGAATGTGCTAGGTGACCAAAACAATCAGAAAACAGGCCCATGAAGGGCGGCCCTGAGGGCCCGACGTCCACGAAGGTAGTGCGTGAGAGTATGCAGGCAGTTCTTGGAGGACGAATGAAGGAATTTGATATCAATTGACTGGCCCACCGGCTCGCCTGACCTAAGGTCCAATAGAACACACGACTCTGGGACATTTGTGCTTTCGGTCCATCCAACGCCACCAGGTTGCACTTCAGACTGTCTAGGAGCTCAGTGATGCCCTGGTCCAGATCTGGGAGGAGATCCCCCAGGACACCATCCGTCGTCTCATTAGAAGCATGCCCCCACGTTGCATACAAGCGTGTGGTCCAACAAGCCATCACACAACCACTACTGGGAGTACCATTTACTGAGTGAAGTGCTGCAATGGAATTTGGGCTTAAATGGACGAGCCGATGATGCATCATTTTTTCGCTTTGGGTTTTTCAGGGGGACTCTATTGAATTCAACCCTTCTGTTAGGCGTGATAATTTTCCCCCCCCAGTTGGAGCCATCAAACGAGGTGGGGGGAGTGGGCGGGGGATTTTTGTTTTTTATTTTCCTTTAACTTTTCCTTTCGCCCCCCTCCATCATCAGTCTCCATATAAGCCCCCCATGCCAGCAGGGGCATGCCTGCCTCGGTCAGCATGTTCGTAACAATAATGTCCCAAAACGACAACTGTGGCGCCTTATTCGAACACAATGTCAGGTCTTTACATAATAAGTGACATTCTGCATGTTTTGTTTTTCCAATTGGGATTTGAAGTGTATTTCAAAGTGGTTTCCCTTTATATCTTTATTAGAGCAGTTACTATATGTATCAGTTTCCTATAAATACCATACCTGGTTCATTGTCGAGTGAGCAGAACTGAGCGGTTATGTTGATAAATAAAACCCTCCTATCAGAGTGGATCTGAATAATATGCTTCATTTGGCATGTCTTCAAAACCTGAAAGTAATAATGAGTTTCATAATCTTCTGCTTACAGTATTACTTTCATTAGCTCACACAAAACTACAGTCTTCCAAATTGTGTCACTGAGGAATGACTTTTGGTTCCTCAGAGAACCATCTTAAGGGTTTTGTGAGTCTGAAGAACATTTAAAGAAGTTAAATGTAAACGAGTTAAAGAAACGTCACATGACGTAAAGACTATCAGTTCACCAATGTTTTTAGAATACCTACACGGAAGGTTCTCTAGATCTTAAAAGGGTTCTTACAGGAAGCTCAAGATGCCTTGACCTGTCCCCCATTCTTAGCTCGTCTTTCATGAACTTGACCAATAGCATGTCTGGAGAACTGAAAGATATTTCCAGAAAGCCAATGGCTATTTTCAGGGTGGACAGAGCAGAAGATATTTCATCGATGAGTCTCATTTCTTTCATTATATAGTTCCTGTCCTGGACGGTCAAAGGTACCTGGAAAATGTGCACACAGAAAATTCCATGTAAGCCGTGTACTTAGACAATGTCATAAGTACAAAAAAACAAACCTAAAAGGTAAAAAAGTACAAAACGATTGTTCATACCAGCTTATCCTTCACTCTTAAGAAGAAAGACTGTAAGGTCTTCACAGGGTTACGTTCCATAACAGGCAGAGTCTGAAAAAACAGTACAGGAGATAAACACACATCAACTACAGCACGCCCACGCTATATTCATTACTCAATTACCGTCCAGTATAACGGTACAGCACGGCCTAATTATCATGAACTACAGCACGTCCACGCTATAATCGTTACTCAATTACCGTCCAGTATAACGGTACAGGAGATAAACACATGTCAACTACAGCACACCCACGCTATATTCATTACTCAATTACCGTCCAGTATAACAGTACAGCACAGCCAAATTATCATCAACTACAGCACGCCCATGTTATATTCATTACTCAATTACCGTCCAGTATAACGGTACAGCAGATAAACACACGTCAACTGCAGCACACCCACGTAATATACATTACTCAATTACCGTCCAGTATAACGGTACAGCACGCTCAAATTATCATCAACTACAGCACACCCACGCTATATTCATTACTCAATTACCGTCCAGTATAACGGTACAGCACAGCCAAATTATCATCAACTACAGCACACCCACGTAATATACATTACTCAAAGTACCGTCCAGCCAGTATAACGGTACAGCACGCTCAAATTATCATCAACTACAGCACGCCCATGTTATATTCATTACTCAATTACCGTCCAGTATAACGGTACAGCACGCTCAAATTATCATCAACTACAGCACGCCCATGTTATATTCATTACTCAATTACCGTCCAATATAATGGTACAGCAGATAAACACACGTCAACTGCAGCACACCCACGTAATATACATTACTCAATTACCGTCCAGTATAACGGTACAGCACGCTCAAATTATCATCAACTACAGCACACCCACGCTATATTCATTACTCAATTACCGTCCAGTATAACGGTACAGCACGCTCAAATTATCATCAACTACAGCACACCCACGTAATATACATTACTCAATTACCGTCCAGTATAACGGTACAGCACGCTCAAATTATCATCAACTACAGCACACCCACGCTATATTCATTACTCAATTACCGTCCGGTATAACAGTACAGCACAGCCAAATTATCATCAACTACAGCACACCCACGTAATATACATTACTCAATTACCGTCCAGTATAACGGTACAGCACGCTCAAATTATCATCAACTACAGCACGCCCATGTTATATTCATTACTCAATTACCGTCCAGTATAACGGTACAGCACGCTCAAATTATCATCAACTACAGCACGCCCATGTTATATTCATTACTCAATTACCGTCCAGTATAACGGTACAGCAGATAAACACACATGAACTACAGCACACCCATGTTACATTTATTACTCAATTACCGTCCAGTATAACGGTACAGCATGGCCTAATTATCATCAACTACAGCACACCCACGTTATATTCATTACTCAATTACTGACCAGTATAACGTTACAGCACGCCAAAATTATATTCATTACTCAATTACCGTCCAGTATAACGGTGCAGCACGCCCACGTTATATTCATTACTCAATTACCGTCCAGTATAATGGTACAGCACGCCCAAATTATATTCATTACTCAATTACCATCCAGTATAACAGTACTGCACTCCCATGTTATATTCATTACTCAATTACCGTCCAGTATAACAGTACAGCAGATAAACACACATCAACTACAGCACTCCCACGTTATATTCATTACTCGATTACCATCCAGTATAACAGTACAGCACGCCCAAATTATGATCAACTACAGCACACCCACGTTAAATTCATTACTCAATTACCGTCCACTAAAACGGTAGGGCAGATAATCATGCATCAACTACAGCACGTCCACATTATATTCATTACTCAATTACCGTCCAGCATAACTCAATTACCATTCCGTCTGTCAGATTTGATGAACTGACATCGTTTCCTAGTAAATGTAAGAGAAACATACCGAGAGATTAATGCTAGGCTTTTCACTGATGAAGCGATTGATCAGCTGTTTCTCGAGAGTTTTGAAGTTGTAATCAATGTTCTCAGTTCCATCCTGATTCACAGCGTATCCCATGTTGGAGATGGCGATAGGAAGGAAGTCTTCCTCCAAGTCACAGGTGATCACGTGTGAAGGTTTGAGGTTTTCAGACTCGGTCTCTCTATAGAAGCATCATTTACATATTACATCTGTTCTAACTTGAAACAATGTTTCAATATTTCATAAATGCCATACATACTCTAATGAACACCTCACCCGTTCTGCTTTATCCCAGCACTGCTGATGCAGTCATTTTGCATTTTGGCGAGATGGTGTGTCACTATGCGCATCACTGTTTGTGGGTCTTCCAAAGGCAAGAGATCACTGATCATGATATTGTTCTTGTTCTTCTCCTTCAAGTCATCAGGAATATCCAAATCTGGCAAACAAAAACAAACAAATATGTATATATGCTCATACACAAAGTATATATTTTTATAATGAGGAAAATATGAATAAAAAAGGGAAACTCACAGGATGAGTGTTTAACTCTTTCCCAGATGTTCATCAACACGTCCGTACACTCCCGAAACAAAGCAACATCGGCTGAAAGGAGATTAAATTCAAAAGTCATAATCTTAATAACCATTAAATGTTTGATATGACAAATAATTCTATTATTACACTAATAATTAATCAAATTAATCAAAAGGTGCTAGATTCCTAAAATGTTAGGTTTAAAAAGGTTTTGGAGTAAAATAAAAATGTAGCTTTGGTAATAAAAAACATCCAGAGATCAGAAACCTGAAGAACTAAATTTTATAAATATATAAACACCTAAATAAGTAAGTACACAACAACTGATAATTTACACTATAATTTAAAACATTCCAATTATTCACTTTCCAAAATAAATGTCTGCTTATATTTCAACAACAAATATTATTCAAATAAAAATGTAACTGAAATTAGTTTTGATGTTGATACCTTGTGGTGCTTTTTTCATGAAATCCTCAAATGACAGGTCTTTCCACTCTGATGAGTCAACATAGTGGAAGTGGTGTTTGAGCTTCTGCTGAAGGCTGAGGATTTGAGGGAGATGCTTGATGTCCTGAATGTGGCCATGCTGAAAACATCCAAGATGCACATATTAAAGCAAGTGTGTGGAAATATAATAACATACTTATTTTAATGACAATAACTTCAATAAGATAAGACAATAACAATAAGATCATTTTGCGAACCTTTCTCAGGAGGGCCAAAAGAGCCGGATGTTTCTTTGAACTTCTATCCTGCTCAAGCAGATGGGTCAGGTGCTGAATGGTCATTTTCTGTTCATACCTCCACATCAGTGGGCAGTTGTACGGACCAGTGGTGGACAGACCATCCAGTCTGGGGACCTCGTTGTACACAATGTTTGTCAGAGGGTTTGTTCCACCCCATTTCAGTATGTTCTTGTGCACTTTAGAGAGATTTTTTTCAAAACCCTGTGGTGACAAATCAGCCTTTATTTCGAGGATAGAAACGATTAAAGCATATGATCAAATATGCAACAGTAGCACAAAGCTACATGAGTAGTGCAAAACAGGTATCACTGTGTACTGCCTACAGAAATATTTCATTCAGCTAATGATAACAAACATCATGGAGGTAGAATAAGGAGGACCCCTGTGATAATCCTCAGTAAGCTGAGACATTTAACAGATCAGATGCTCCTCCTTAAACTGGTTTGGGTAGAAACTGGTTTTGTGTGAAACACTGTACCTTAAAGAACATCATTGTCCTGGACTGCATTATGTTTTCCCACTCATTTCTTTTGCCTCTGGTTTCAGTTGTCTCAAAGTCAAGGGCACAGTCAACTGTGGAGGTATAAAAATAAGATTTAAGCTTATAAATAATGCGTATCTCCTTAATTATAAATTCTGATTAGAAATATTGTTGCAGTACAACAAAAAACATGCATCTTCATTTTCGTCTATTTTTAAGTTTATGCATCATTTGAACACAGAGGTGCTGTTTACATTGTGTTTGGATAAACAGTCTGGCCTGCATTATGCCTGATTGCCACATTGACTACCCCCCACCCAGTAACATTAAAGTTAAATTAGGTTTTTGGCCGCTCCTGTAAAGCTGCCATTTTGAAGATACTTGTTTTTCTTTGGACAGTGATATTATAGAACAGACATAGAACAGAAGGGCTAACTATAGAGAGCATGAAAAAAATATATATTATTATGTAAAATAATTTTTAAGTTATTATGGGATATATAGGCAATTCATACCCCCTAAAAACACATTTTCTTTTGCTTTACAGTAAAGTATCTGTGATTACACAACAGTTAATCAGTTTCAGAGATTGTTGCGAAACCCCTCACATCATAAGTATAACCTCTTCTATTATTAATAAGCTCCTATCTTATTTGAATAGTGCATGATCACAGATTACTTGTCTTTTCATAGAGTCTACATCTGGCATAACCCAGATTACATTTGTATAATTATTGTTAAATTAAACACAAGGTAAACTGGAGAAATAATTTGGTTTATAAATGAGGTATAGTATTATTCTTATGCATCTGTATGTTGTGATGCCTTATTGAACTACTAAGTATAAAATAAAGCATAATAAAGAATGTAAATTTGGTACCTGCGGGATGTTTTATGATATTGCGTAAAAACATGTGAATAGCAACTTCAGCATTTTCAGGGTTCTTTCCCAGAGTCTTCCCAAGCAACTCAATGTCTTTCCGAAGATGATTACACAAAAACTTCCCAACGTCGCAGCCTGAAACAGCGAATAGACCTTTTGTGGCCTAGAAGCAAAAAGAAAATCCAAAGCTTGAATTCAATGAGATAATTCATTGTACATTGTATTTTTTACAGTAATGAATATTTATATAAATAGTATCTGTTATTATTATTCAGGGTGAACCAACTAGACATATTTTACTCTGAAACTTTTTTACTATCAGCTATTTTACTGAACTAAATAAGCCTTTATGAAAAAATAAAAGAATGAAACATTTAAGGGTTAATTTCCCAGACAGTGTTTAAGCCTAGTACAATGGAAAGCTTCCATTTAGAACTCTGTGGAGTCCAGGATTAGGTTCCCTCTCCGGGAAACTGATTTTAGCTGGGGTAAGATACAGAATATCATTAAGATCTTAATATTCTTTCAGTACCTGATGGTTTTGAGTCGCTCCCCAGATCAGACAGGAGTGTATGAGTGCTCGAACAAGGCACAGAGAGGCTCCAGACAAATTTCTTTCACAGCCCGGGACACTGCGTTCACTGGCTTCTCCCAAAATGTAGCCCATTTGATCCTGATCAGATACCCTGGAAAAAGAGATGCAGAGACATGAAGATGCCTTTAACTTAAATAGTAGCTGTAATTACACAATATATTTCCAATCTAAATATTAAAGCATGTGTTTTGTGAAATGATACATACTTCATCTGAGTGAAACCGCGTACTGGTTTATGATTAATTCCACCAATCTTTCTCCTGCATCGTGGGCATTTAGCAACAACTGTAGGTCTCCCACACTTGGGAATGCATAATAAAGAATACGAGTCACATTTCAGCATATGAAACATAATAAAAGAGCATATACTATATATTTAAGATTGTACTTACATCTTCAACCAAGACTGCTTCACCACACTTGCACTCTGGCATACACAAAGACAAACAATACATGTTTTAAAAAAAGGAAAGTAGTAAAATATGCAAAAAAGTTTTATGTTCCATCTAATGTGTACTTCCCAATCTAAAGCACCGAAAGAGGTGTGGTTTCCCAGCTTTAACTCACACTCACTTTTGCTCAGGAACCTTGTTAATGAGCAGATCATTTTGATAGCGCATGAAAAAGCTAAAATGTGCAGGAGAGAATTACTTAACAGGATGGGGAAATAGCGATCTAAAGAAAACAACCGCAAGTGTAAATTAAGAGGACTGTAGCTGACTACATGTAGGTGTTTAGACACAGTTCAAGTTCTTTACTTTATACTCTGTACTAGAATCCAGTTATGCAAAAGGAATATAATACCCCTAATACATCAATAATTTTACACACAGTATGTATTCATACTACATGTGGGACTTTATTCGGCTAAAGAATGATTTAGACTTACTCCAGTATGCTTCATAGGATTTGAATTTTTTCAGTCCTTCCATCTGTTGTTGGATGTCAGGCATTGTTGGAATAAACGTCTCCTGTAAGTGTTAAACAGGTTCGTCAGCTATAGTGTCATGTAACAGAGTTACCATTTCATTAGGTATATCCCCCCTTTGCTTCTTCATCATTAACTGTTCATCCTCCTGGGTCACAGTGGGGTGCTGGAGCCTATTCCAGTGCTCATTGGGTAAAGGGCAGGAAACCTCCTTTATAGGTTGCCAGTCCATCACAAGGCAGACACTCAGACATACACAGTCATACGTTAGGGGGAGGCCACTTAGTATCTCCAATTCTGCATGACTTTAAGAGACTATAGGAGGAAACCCACACAGCGGCGGGGTGAATATGCAAACTTTACACAAAAAGAATTATGGTTGCCTGGCCAAGGAATCGAACCCAGGCCTATTTAACTACACCACTGTGCCATCGTGCCACCATTATAAATGGGTTTATATTTTTAGACTTCAGGGTTTAGTCCGGTGCTGCATTGGGCAACACACTGATAAAATTGAAATTCTGAACATGAAATAGTGGGTGGTGCTGCATTCAAGTTTCTCCGACACGGCCTATCCAAATCTAACATAGGCAAGCAAATTCCACCCGACTGAAGTGGATTGCAACACAATCAAATAGTAGAATCAAAACAATGGTTTACAATGCGTTTATCTGAGACTTACCCTGGACATAGTTCTTTCTGATGACCAAGAAAAGCAATTCATTCTCTGTATATAATTAGCTGTTTGAATGCAGTAAAGTTACCTTCATTCTTCCTGGCTGAGAACAAAGGGTCTTAAGGAATTTCATCTCTGGAGACAGGGACTGGTTTACCACAATAACAGTGTGGAGGACGACAGCCCACAGACTGGAGTCATGAGAGAGGTGGAGCTCCTTTGAGACTTTAGAGAGTCTATCCTCCTTCACATTCTTACAGATTGCAGACACGTTTTGCCAGTTTTTGTCGTCTTTTGACATCATCTCCACTTGTGTTATCTGCAGTTCACAAAAGAAGAAACACATTACAAATAGAAACCATAATTAATAATTACTGTGTATCTCACGTATATTATGTGTATAAAAAGATATATACACCTCCCTTTATCTACACTCACTGTCCATCTCATTATACAGGACACTCTGTAGGTGTACAGGTCCAGACTGTAGTCCATCTGTTTCTCTGTGTACTGTATCACCCTGTTCTTCAATGGTCAGGACCCCCACAGGACCACCACAGAGCAGGTAGTATGTGGGTGGTGGATCATTCTCAGCACTGCAGTGACACTGACGTGGTGGTGGTGTGTTAGTGTGGGTGGTGCTGGTGTGAGTGGATCAGATACAGCAGTGCTGCTGGTGTCCACTCACTGTCCACTCTATTAGCCACTCCTACCTTGCTGGTCCACCTTGTAGATGGACAGTCAGAGACGTCCTCTTCTAGCCCCCAGGATGCTGCCCACAGCTGTGTCTGATCCACTTACACTAGCACCACACACACTAACACACCAGCACCACGTCAGTGTCACTGCAGTATGAGAATAATCCACCTGCTCTGTGGGGGTCCTGTGGGGGTCCTGACCATTGAAAAACAGGGTAATACAGTACACAGAGAAACAGATGGACCAGTCTGAACCTGTACACCTACAGAGTGTCCTGTATGGTCAGTGGAGCTGATGGACAATGTGTGTAGATATAGAGGTTTTAAAGGTTATGGCTGATCAGCATGTGTGTATGTATATACATACCAATGAGTTGTTTCCCTTGGCTGATGTTGTGTCATGCAATGTCTGTCTCACTGCTGCCAGAGTTACACAGACAGGGAAAATCGGGCTGCTCTTTGCTGCTGCTTCCTGAATGAGGAAGAAACAAAGATTAACCATGTAGTGGACTGGAACAGGTAAGGCAGGTCACCTTTAAACTGCTATACGAAAGATTATAATGGTAACCTAACATGAATAAATAAAAAGTGGTTTTGTTTATATCTGCTTTCTTTGTTTTAACAGCATATCCAATAGCGGGAGTTTAGGAGACAGTGGAGGTATGTAGTTCTTGACCCTGGTTTTGTTTCTGCTTTCAATTTATGGACATGCCTTCAACGATACCCACCTGTGTTTTGACCCGTTACCCGAACTCACTCTAATAAAACCACTATGCACTTGCATTCCGCCTCAGCTACTTCGTTACAATACCTGTCCAACCTGTATGCTGAACATCCACTGGCCATTAAAAGTAACACATTCTAATATTTGATGTTTTGACAGCCTTGGGTAATGTCACGTTTATTTCCATTTACAGTTGCATTCATTTTTGTTTGAGATCTTGTATTGATGACAGGAGAATCAAACCACTTTGTAAAGTATTCTCCAGCACGTCTCCCAGACATACCCTAAGTCTATCAAACTCACAGATGTGTTTAAATGGAGGACTATCTTCACACACAAACTAATCACCACAGAGTCCTGACCTTATTAACACTCTGTGGTGATTAGTTTGTGTGTGAAGATAGTCCTAGATACTCCCGATCTCGTGAGCTCTGGTCGGAACATGCTCCCTCTTTTACATTTAAACACATCTGTGAGTTTGATAGCTGACTGCATTTCTGAAGAAATAACTTCTCAGTTGTTTTTTTTTTTTTTTTTTTTTTTTTTTTGCAGAACAATAGTTTGAACCTTCTGAAACATGATAACACCTTTTCTATGCCTATGATTTACATCTTCCCACATGGTTGTTTAGGAAATGACAAGCGACTGCATCAGATAAATAAGAACTGTTGCTAGTTGAAACGTATTAATTTTTTTAATAATTATCTAAATAGTCTGAAGTGTTTTCTTATTTTGTCCAGGCAGTGTATAATGAGAGAGGCAGTACCGGAGGAAGATGATAGGATCCACGATTTGTGAACAAAACACCAATAACCTACGATATGTGGATGAGGACACACTTATCGATGATGGTATTCAGCTCAACATACAAAAAATTATGAGAAATACTGCTGGCTGTTTCCTGATGATGTAGAAGTGGTGCACAGCTTCTGTTTGCTTGTATGAACTATTACTAAAGTATCCAACAGTCAAGACAAAGATTGGCACTAGGCAGAGAAAGGAAGAAAGGATCATGAAAAGATCCAAGAATTGTCCTGGCTATGATCTGTGTTACAGTTCTTTATCCACACATCAGATCAAGTTATTAATAGGAAATTCATTTCGGTTACTTCATGCTGTTTCATACATACAACATCTATGTGACATGAGCAATGAAGAGTGTAACTGTGTTATTCCTCAAATGTACTGGCCATTCACACATGCAGAAAGATACTGCAGGCTTATACCACACAATATCAGACTCTTGTTCTAGGAATATCCATCTTCCAAATCCAATTTTAGATTCACAATAGTCCAGTCAGTTGCTGTAATTTGCTTAATGCAAACATAACTCAAAAACGATGAATGCTTTTTTTTTCCACTACTGGAAGTTTGTCGCTTGTGATTGGGAAATTGTATTCTAGTCTGAACATGGAAAATGTGTACTCAGGGTTAACTGTCTTCACTCTAAATCCCTTTTACAGAATCAGTCTAGCCTGAACAGAACAAAAACTTACTGGACAAATTATACATACAATGTAATGGTTAAAACGTACCTCCTTCAGACTGTATCTGTCTGTTAGTTTACTGAGAATGTTAGCGTACATCTCTCCATAAACAAGGAATCTGTCACAAAGACACCCAGTTTCATCCTGAAATGTAAAAACAGTGTCAGAATAATATTATAAAGAGTATATATAATAAAGAATAACTATAATAAAGAATATTACTTACTTTAACTAATGAATTCTAACAAAACTATACCACACTATATACCACACATTTCATTTCTCTTTAAATGATCTTTGTGAATGTAATATACCTTCCCGGCTTGGAGTCCTTCAGCCATAACCCAATTCAGTTTCTCATTCCGCTGAATCCTTCGAATGATTTTGAAGCCAAACGTATTACACAACGTCCGAATCAAGAAAATACGAACCCACTTATTTTTTGTGAGGGTTTCTTGAAGTTTCTGAAAGAGCAGATTTGTTTCTTCTTCAACTTTTCTCTTCCCTGAATAATAAAATAAAAAGTATGGTTACACACAGCAAAGAATCAGTAAATGTTTCAGAATAAATAAAAAAAATCCAATAGAATAAAGTATCAAAGTAAGTTTCTGTACTGGAGAACATTTCGTCCAATCACACTGCTTAAATTTATAGTCCTGAATGATTATTATTATTGTTATTATATTCATCTTTTTTCTTTTGTGGCATATTTGTTTTCTGAAATTAATGCAAATTATAGTTTTTAAAAAAAAATTGGTATTTCAATTAAAGATTTATGCAAGCTGTGCTATAGATATTCATAATTTCCCTTATTCCTCTTCTCTTATTTTAGTATATTTAACATGAACCCTTAGTGTCTATATTTCAGCACAATTACTACTGGTATAAACCGACATGCTTACTGTTGTCAAAATCAATCCCCCCCAATCTCCCCCCGCTACTATACTAGCTCTATACTAATATTAACATCTATCAAGGGTCTTTTTTCAGTTCCAACTGGGTCAGCTTTACTCTTACAGAAATGGTTCCTGAATAGTTCTTGCCTTGATGTACAGTTTGAGGAAAACTCTTTATTGTTATAGAACATTCACATTCTTGACAATTTTTAAAATCTCTAAATTCCTTATACTTCATGTTTTGGACATTTCAATTCCTGTCTCCTTACATCCACATCTTCTCCCAGAAAAATAGAAAGGTTCACCTTGAGCTTGGACCAAATCTCCAATATCATTTGCTGTAACTTGAACAGCAAATCTGGTTTTAGCAATGTTGTACAAGACATCAAATGTTACATCACATTCTGCTCTCCCAGATGCTGAGAAGTCCACATTGGTGCATTCAAGGGCTTTTGGTATCAAGGCCTTACGAGCAGATCTGTGTATTTGATCCTTCATTTGAAAATGGTAAAAAAAACAAACAAACAAATAAAACACACAATATGTTTAAAATAGAAAACATTTTAATTACAGTAGAACATGTTATTAGTTTACATGGATAGTTGACTGAATTCTAGGTAAAAATAATAACACTTCATGTGGAAGAAACTCCACAGACTCAAAACAGACAGAAAACTCAAATTCCAAAGACGTGTAGAATCTGCTGCAACAATTAAGCTGTTCTGGTAGAAGTGTTATAACTGTTATAAGCTGTATCTATTTTGTAAAAACATTACCTCTGTGCAGCGAACCACCATAAAGTAGAATTCGTCAGTGTTCTGTTGGTTGGATTTTACTGCAGTTTCAATGTACTTCTGCAGGTGAGGTCCCATTTGATCCATCCTGGAACATATGAGGTTAAAATGAACATGTTTAAGAGAACAATTCTACTCACTGAAATGAAGCTGCAAAGAGTCACATCATACCCAACTGAATCCTCTTTTGATGGAATTCCACCATCCCAATTTTCAAGTTATCACCAGTCTCCAGTTTAAACATCACAGTATAATTACCAATGAAAATTATAGTTATTGAATATTCACACATTCTCAAGTTGATCCTTTGGAACTTTATATGTGCAGAATATTTAACTGTGTAGACTAAGGATGCAGTGTACACACCCAATTCCTCACCTCCCTTCAACTTAGAAGAGATATTGGTTTTGGAAACCGTAATCTCAAGTGCTACCCAGCACATTGATTAGTGTACTGTTAATTACTGTACTTATTTTAATACACATCACTGAGACAAATGAATTTTTAACCTATAACAATTTAATCTTAATAAAATTGAGTGTTGGTCTATAGCAGTAATTTACATATGAGAGTACCTGCTCCGGAGAAGTATTCTGAGCACTAGAGACTTCACAGCTGGGCTCGGATCCATGGATTCATGAAACGGTAACTTCTCTATTGCCTTTCTGCTGAGCTTTTCTTGAATTAAATTAACAGGATAATCAGATTTTCAAAATGCAAACAAGACCATTCAGCAAGCAAAGTAGCATGAACTTAAATCAGTTCCTCAGTCCTGGAGTGATAAACAATGATATTTCAATATATATGATCATAATTTATTTATTTTTAAGAATACATATGTATTTGCATTTATTGTAGCAAACAATTTCAAAACAAACACATTACAACATGCACAACCGTAATCAATAGTGAGTAGCTCTTACCTTTCCTTTCTGTGCTTCCTCTAACAAAATCAAGAAGGAGATTTGCCACTCCATCTGGTATTTCAGTGTTTTCGTCGGCACAGGACTTCATTATAAACTCCACAAAAAAGGAATTGCAATGACTTCGGAACTTGTTCATTTGAAGTATTGCCTCCCTAAACAAACAGATCATTCTGTCTCAGTTATAGCTTTACTCTCAAAAGCCAGACAGATTCACAGTACTGCTAGAAAATGCATTATGGCTTTTTAATTTAAAATTAAATAAAGTTAAATCAATAAGAATATCTTAAATACTAGCTAGTGTGTGAACAAACATAAGAGAGTTTATGGCAATACAAGTATGTATTCATTTATGTAGCACCTTAAATAAATGAAATTTAGTAGATATTTTGTAGAAATGTGTTTTAATGTGTTATTTAAAGTAAACACACATTAGGACCAGAAGTACACCTATTTGACATTGTTGGATGTCCCATTCCAAAACAATGTTCATTAGTATATGGCCCCTGCCCTTTAACAGCTTTAACAGCTTCCATTTTTCTGGAAAGCTTTCCACAAGATTTTAAAGTGTATCGGTACATTTATATCTATGCAGTCAAAAGAGCGTTTGTGAGATCAGGCACTGATGTGTAGGCCTAGATCAGTCAGTGTCTCCCAGTTCATCCCAACCATCTTGGTTGGAAGTGGGGGATGCAACAGAAGATATGCAATTTGTTTCTTTTTAGCACTCAGTGGTCCCACTCTGTGAGTTTGCATGGTCTACCACTTTGCTAAGCTGCTGTTGTACCATTTCACAACAATAGTACATAGCACAGTTGACTGGGACAGATCTAGCAGGACAGACAACTCACAAACTGACTTCTGTCAAAAGTGGCATCTTATGACAGTGCCACAATTTAAGACCTGTGCTACTGACAGTGTGTATGGCTATGTGCTTGGTTTTATACCCCTGATTGGCTAAAACAACTGATAGCAATAATTAGAGGTGTAAAGTACGTTTACATATTAACTATAGATATTATTATTTATTATAATTGTATTTATTATGTTTTTGGAAAGTCTGGATATTCAGTTTTGTATTTTAATTAGGGGGCCAAGCACCAAAGGTGCTGGAACCCTATTGTTTTTGCTGAGATTTTTCTTATTATTATTTATTATTATTATTATTATTATTATTCCGCTCGATTTTTGACCTAGAAGTTGTTCTAGAGCAGCCATCTTAAGCCATCCAGACACCAAATTTGGTGTGAAGATAGTATAAGATGTATAAAGATCTAGCCACACACCTGAAATGGTGCAGATTAGCCTGATGGTGGCGCTATAGCGCAAGCCTTCGCGTTTTGTCAAATATCTCCTGAACCGTGAGACATAGAGTCAAAATTCTTTCTGATTCTTAATGCGTGATCAATTCTGAAACAATGCTACGCTGCAACTTTATAGCTCCGCCCACTTTGGCTGCACCATTTTTTGCAAAATGTGTGAAACTAATTAAGTTGAACTAGTCCGAGGATGTTCATGATACCCCATCAATATAGGTGTCAAAATGTTCGCCTGAGTCTGGAGGTTCAGAATCATATAAGATGTTTGCATATTTGTCAAGTAGTAATAGGCTGCCAATAGGCCACATTAAACACACTGCACGTGGAGCCTACATTTACTAAATTGCTTATAAAATCGGAAATGCCTGAGGTGTCAATTCTCACCAAAACTTGCAGAGTTTCGTTAACACTTAAAATGCTGGGGACACACCAGCGTTCATTTGGTTCAGTATAGTCCCAATAGGGGGCGCTGAAATTGACACAGAAACATCGTTTCTCCGCCTTACTGTAGACATTCAATTAAGCTGAAAACTTTGCCTGCTGAATCGTTTGTGCTACTCTATGAAGGATATATTATGCGACATTACTGATAATGTGAAAAAGATAGTGTCGTAATTAGCCAATGAGCATTAAACTTGGTTTTGACTGGCTAAACAATAGCCAAATCATCACCCTTTAAACTTAAAATAGTATGTACATGCAGACATTATGCATAGTAGCCTAGAAATTTTGATGTTCAATTGGCCTATAGGTAGGTGCCTGATGCCTGTTTTAGAAAAACGTGTTTAGTCCAAACACTTGTGGTGAGTGACAAAAAAAATTGCCATTCACGTTGCTGCAGTTGACATAGCGTAACAACTTTCCCATTACAAGTTCTGTTTAGAAATCTTTGTTTAGTTTTTCTGCAATTCTAAAAAGGTATGAACAAGCCAATTAACAAAAACTACGTCTATGAGTTCTCATGGATATCGTCTTGAAAAACTGGTCTAGAATGAATTCAGTGGAGTCTGCAATAGTAAAACTAATTATATTTTAAAACCATTCACATTTTCTTTAAATCCTGCCTGCAGTACATAAATCAGTAAGTGCGTCTATGGGTTTTCCTGAAACAAGGAGACGATAATTATATCAAAAGATATAGACCAGTTGAAATCAAACTTGCAATACATGTCTACAAACGTGAATAGAGGATAAACAGAGCATTCCTTCAAAAATTCTGGCATGGAATAGGTCTCAAGTGGGCCACTACAGAAAGCATGGACTTTCACTAAATGCATTGCTTAAATTCCTGGTCAAGCAGTTCCTTTTGTGACCCTAGAGGAGCCAAATGTGTGGGGAAAATTGAATGACATGCTGCCAAGTAACATGAGTGAATACTGCCTGAGCCTTTCTTATTAAACACAGGTAGTAATTTAAAATTCTGTATCTTGATTGATCTAGAACCAATCTAAGAAGTTTGAAATTAAATATTCAACAGTAAAGACTAAATTTGTTGTGCAAAATGGATCCAACTTGTGATTTAATAAGTGTGACCAGGATGTACTGAGTCCATTGTTTTGCTTTAAATCTGATGGATTTACAGGTTGAATTTTGCCTAGGCTGTGTGCTAGAAAGTCGTTAGAGAGTTGTTTTCAATCACTTCCTTTTATAAGGTTTCTGATATATCACGGCTTGCATGATTGTGATCAAACTACAGATGCCTGTCTAAAAAAGTGCTTAGACTGGTAATCAGACCATCAAAGTCAAAATTAAGACTTGATAAGGCCTTACTAGACCTCTATGAGTCTGCATTTATTGTGAGCATTTTCTTTTGTGCTACAGTTCCTTTTTTGACCACTAGATGGAGCCATAAGACCAGTAATGGATAAGGTCTGACTTAGACATGTGGTCTGTCCATGCTGAGAATGCTTGGCCCCCTCAGATCGCCGCTTGCGGCTATATTTATAGTTCTGTTTGCAGTCTGTATTATCATCCGTTGTCTCTAGGTCTAGTTCAGGTTTACAGTAATTAAAGGGCTACAGGAACACTATCACATACCGTGTTGGTTGTTCACACTGTTTGTATGGGGTGTCTTGTTGTCAATGAGGTTTTAACAGCATGGTAAAACCAATCCTGGGGCATCAACCTCATATCAATGCATGGACTTTGCAGAAAATATGGTCCACATGGTGTAATTCAACAGGATTCTTGAATTCATTGCCACATGATGCACAGTCAGTATTCCTGTAACAGTTTATAAAGGAAAAATTACTCTTCCATCTATTAGCATTTTATAGTCAGCATTAGTATGCAGTTCAGGTTTAATTCAGTAATTTAGCTTTTGAATATTGAGTACTTACCTCTATATGTTTATTTATTATCATTATTTGTCAAACTACACAATTACAGTTGTATACTAACATTTTGGCACCTCAAATTCTGAAAAAGTAGTAAACACCACCTACATCAAGTTACAATGTGCTGGCACAGTCATCAGGAGTCCAAACACAGTGTTGAAACCTTTTTGTATTGTTAAGATTTTGTCTAATTCTTTTTCTTTTTAATAATGTGTTGTGCCGAAGTGACCATAAGTGTAGTTTGTATGCATCTACCCAGGCAACCCCGGATGGGTTCTTTTTTTAATTTAGCCCCCCCCCCCCCCCCCCCCCCCCCCAAAGGGGTTCAAACACATTTTACCTTGTAACTAATGAACAATTATTTTCAGCTAGATTTCATTTTCTGGATTCCTTGGGGTAGGACAGATTTATAATTGGGAATATTTAGCTCTCAGAAAAACCTGAAAATCAATAATTATCATAAATTTGCTGACTTTTCAAGCAGTATACCAATTAACAGTTAATTAACTCAAGAATGCTTCATCACAGTCTTATTTAGAACTAATAACAATAACCTGTCAATTTTGATGTATGTACTTTATAGGGGGTATGCTACATTACTGTTCCTCAGCAACCATTTCACAAAACTCTATGGTGATGCAAGGCAAAAAACGCAGTGCCTTGCGAAAGTATTCACACCCCCTTGGCGTTTTCTTTCATAGCCTGGTATTAAAATTTATTGTTTTATTGTTTGCATGTCATGTCATTTACAGAATATGCCTACAACTTCCGTGACAATAACCTTAAGGGAGCACTTTTTTTTTTTGTACAGGCTCCTCCTGCTTTGTAGCTCTCAAAGACCTTCATGTTCAGATCTTTGGCCAGCTAAATAGAGGAGCTTATGGAGGTTGAGGTTGTAAGGCTTAAAAAAGTCAGAGAATTTATCATAAATTCACACCCACGGTGTGTGACGAAGAGATACGGCAGATCCTTCCTTCCGGCCACTGTCAGACAGCATAACAGGCTCTCCCCTCAGTAGTCTATTTCTACACTAGTGTATTCTACTATGTGCAATAAAAAGATGTAGGGTATTTCTATTTCTACTATGTGCAATAAAACTGCACAGCATAATCCTGTCTTCTGGATTTAATTTTTTATTAACAATATATTGTTCTGTACTT
>JAMWET010003529.1:0-42184 GCA_024036415.1 Prochilodus magdalenae | reverse complement strand
GTAGAGTTTGACATGAGTTGATTGATCTTTCACAAACACAAGGAGGAGCAATTCCAGATTTCCGGACAGCATTCTTTCAGTGCCATCACTGGGGCAGTCATTCCGACTGTGCAGCACCATGACGGCAGCGTAACAGCTGGATTTATTTATTTATTTATTTATTTATTTATTTATTCATTCATGTACTCTCAATACCTGGATAAATTTGATGTAGCTTGCCAGGAGCTGAAAGTCCTTTCTCATCTGAAAAGTGCTCAGCATGCTGACAGCAGTTGTGTTGTTGAGGGTGAGTAGGTAAATAAAAGGATAATAATAAAGGATATTAATAAATAAATCAGTGAAATCAAAGAAAAACCAAACAATAAATAAAGTAATAAGGTAATAATAAAAATAAATACATACAATGATGAATATAAATAAATAATAACATTATTAAATAACATTAATTAAATTGATAATACAAATTAATGAATTAATACAAATAATTAAGTAAATAAATATTCCTTGGGTTTTTTTGTGTGTTATTTGGTTTGTTTCATAACTTATCTATATTTATCCACAAGAGGAAAAAATGAGGAACCTGCAGATCAGTAAGGGCTTCCAGTAAAATCAGTTGTGTTATCACATCAGTCTTTCTGCAAAGGAATTAAGTTCAGCTGAAAAGCCGTCCCCTGCAGAACCGGTCTGGTGGCTCTGTAGACCGAATCCGGGAACAGCATATAGCTATGTACTCATGTCGTCTACCCAAAGTGTGTGTGTATGTATGTGTGTGTGTGTGTGTATGTGTGTGTGTGTGTCACATACAAAACCAGCTTCACTGTCCATTGTCCATTCAACTTCCTGGCCATTTCCTGCTCCAAAATTCCCAAACAAGGAACAGTGATGTGGCCGTATTCCACGTAGAACCACTGCAGACTGTGAAAGGTTCTGTCGCTGGTCAGTCTGGCCTCCGGTTTGTGGGGTTAATGAACCCAAAGGAACAGTATATTAAATAAATGGCGTGAGGTCGAAACAAATCCTAAGCCTCTTACACCAGCACTACGTAGGATTTGGGGGGATTTGGAGACCTCTCTGGTGGATCTAGGTAACTGCATGCGAAATGGGAAGTACTTTCTATAGAATCTGTCGTGTTTTGGACCCCCAGAAGGGGAGAGCACCTGACTCGAAAGTGACTTGTAACAGAATTCAAAGAGAGGCACCTTCTCTTTAGCCGTATAGCGTTACAGCTTCTACGTGTTCCGTTAATGCATACGGACATATGATGTGTTTTTGGAAATCTCCTGGCTAATCCGACCCTGGTTCCTTAAGGGGTCGAGAATGAGTCACAAGAGCAGAAACCCTCAGGTACTGTAGAGTTAGCGTGTACGGACCTGCAGCCACATGGGTCTTCCAGCAGTTATGTTGCTAATGTGCATGTGAATGGTGCTGGTTCGGGAAGGTGCTTCTCACTCGTACATGTTAGGCAGTTTCATTGACTCGTCTAAAAGAATCACTTCAGAAGAAATTCCTTTATTGATGAATTGTACAGTGTTACAGAAGGAATCAAAAGCTCTGTGATTCCCGGTACCAGATTCAGCACTTTCGCCACTGAGTATGTGCATGATTGTGACACGACCGGTCTAACCACATTCGTCAACAACACGTACAGCCTCTTGTGGTAAAGTGCTAGCATACCGCTAGCATTGTGCTGCCAAGGCTAACTGGGAAACATGGGAAGGATGAACATTAGAAAACAGTGCCAGCTAATAGAATTCCCGCCTACATCACATTCATTCCTAAATACGTTCTTGGCCTACAAAAGGGCACGTATACAATTATGCCAGTTTGGGACCATAAGACGTGAAGACACACCCCTGCTTTTCAGCACAGGAAGCCCCATCACGGCACTGAGTGGGTCTACGCCACAACCCTGATCCTCATACAGATGTACTTGAGACCATACTGGATGCTTCTCCACATCTGCCACACGTTACCGATGGCGTACAAGGTGTCGTCAAATCCTCCCACATAAACACCATTAGGGTTAGCATTATGGCAAGCATTATACCAAAACCCCCCCAGGTAGGCTCTGGCACAGCTTCCTTCGACAGGATCGTTGTCTCTGTTGTAGGTGGAGAACATCATTCCGCTGTGGTAAGTGAGACCATCACCTGCAGGAGGAGAACAAGTTCACCACCATCTGCCCGGTGTTATATTCAGAAACATGTACAGCACTAATGTTAGTTCAGCCTTCTGAACCGAACTCTGCAGCTGTCCCTCACCTGCTCCTCCATCGACGAAGCCGCTGACGTGGAGTCTGTAGCCGTTCGTTTCAGACTCCACGGAGAAAGAGGTGTAGAGGGCGTGAGCCGTCACCGTGTCAAAGTCCTCCAGGTCCACCCTCAGCTCATAGTTCCTCCTGTGGGTCAGGAGGTAGAGGGTCTCCAGCCCTGCGGAGACACAGGCAGGTGTAGGCACATCGGCAGAGCTTCTCAGACTGTGGTTTCTAATGATGACCTGAGGTTAACTTCCTTACCCAGCCAGTATTCTCCACTCCTGTTCCCAAAGCCTTCCCTGTACTGCTCCCATGACCTGTAGAAGTTCACACTGCCGTCCATCCTCCTCTGGAACACCTGGGGAGAAGGATGATAACGTGGTCACCTGTCACCTTCGTCTACCTATCGTCCACTACAACAGATGTACTGTAGTCCCAAAGCAGCTTTACAGGCCCCCAATGAGAATCCGGGTCCAAGCCCTCCGTGAGGAGGCCAAGGAAAAACTCCCTCAGATCAAGTGGAAGAACCCTCGACCCTAACGACGAACCCATCCTCTTCAGAAAGGACATCGTCTCTGTGTCTACTTTACAGTAGAGGCCAAAAACCTTTTTAATTTGAATGGAAGTCAATGGAACCAGACGTATTTCCAAGCAGTGTTGGGCCATTTCCGTTGGTCCAGTCATGCTGAGGTTCTCACCCAATGTAAACGGCAGCTGCTGAGTTCAACTGACGCATAAAAGTCAAAATGGAGATGCATGTTTTTGATTGGACGGCGGTGATATGTATATGGTGTTCTATGGGGAACCCGTCTGGAACCTAATGCTCATTTACACAGCTGTTATTTTATATGTCCACTCAAACTAAGAATACCCATGTACATATAGACCTTACATACAGACTACCTCCTGGTACCTGTACGGAGCTCTGTGAGAGACGGTGGTTCTGGTTCTGATTCTGAATAAGCCTTACCGTCCATCCTCCAGTTTCACCATCGGGGTCGTTGTGCATTTCGCAGTACACCTCCACAGGAGTATTGGGTGCAGGGTAGATGGTGTACACCCCATTGAGCCGAGTGCCGTTCCTGTAGATCTCGTCGCAGTCCTGAGGCAGGAAACGTACGTAGACAGGAGCGGAGTGCACCAGCAGAGGGAGCACTAGAGCTAGAATCCAGTACACCTGAAAGAGGAGAGCGGAGATTTCAGGTTTGTGCTTACGCTGCGTCTGAACCACAGCAGTTCCTCTACGGCGCAGGAGCTGTGGAAGTGGTAAATAAACAGCAACAAAAGAAATAATAAAATAAAAAAATTAACTAATTAAATAATAAAAATATATTACAAATAAGGAATAAATAAATAAACGAATAAACAGAAAAACAGTCAAAAATCTTTACAAAGTAATTAAAATAAAAAAAGAAAATAAAAAATAAAGAAAATCAATATTACAACAAATAAATAAATAAATAAATATACATAAAATAATACATAGCTGACACAATAGACGCAGTGGAATACTCTGGGCTCAGGGATCAGGTAAAGAGCCAGAAGTGAACAGTACGTGCTCACCGTCATGGCGAAGGCCCGGTTCCTTTATCCGTGTGATGTTTGTCAGAGTCAGTTCACCTGTAGTGGGTTCTGGTGCAGGTGTGAGCACTCAGTGCTCTGCAGGTGGTGCCTTGTTTGGGTTGGTCTCTTTTAAAGACCGGGGTTGTGATGTCATGTGTAGAGTTTGACATGAGTTGATTGACCTTTCACATACACAAGGAGGAGCAACTCCAGATTTCCGGACAGCATTCTTTCAGTGCCATCACTGGGGCAGTCATTCCGACTGTGCAGCACCATGACGGCAGCATAACAGCTGGATTTATTTATTTATTTATTTATTTATTTATTCATGTACTCTCAATACCTGGATACATTGGATGTATCACGCCAGCAGCTGAAAGTCCTTTCTCATCTGAAAAGTGCTCAGCATGCTGACAGCAGTTGTGTTGTTGAGGGTGAGTAGGTCAATAAAAGGATAATAATAAAGGATATTAATAAATAAATAATGAAATAAATAAAACACAAACAATAAATAAAATAATAAGGTAATAATAAAAATAAATACATACAATGATGAATATAAATAAATAATAACATTATTAAATAACATTAATTAAATTGATAATACAAATGAATTAATTAATACAAATAATTAAGTAAATAAATATTCCTTGGGTTTTTTTGTGTGTTATTTGGTTTGTTTCATCACTTATCTATATTTATCCACAAGAGGAAAAATGAGGAAACTGCAGATCAGTAAGGGCTTCCAGTAAAGTCAGTTGTGTTATCACATCAGTCTTTCTGCAAAGGAATTAAGTCCAGCTAAAAAGCCGTCCCCTGCAGAACCGGTCTGGTGGCTCTGTAGACCGAATCCGGGAACAGCATATAGCTACTGTACGCACTTTACCCCAGCAGCTGAATCCACCTATGCTAGAGTGGTAGAGCCTGTGAATGTGTGTGTCAAATACAATACATATTACACCAGAAAAGTGCATTTCCTGAAGGAAACGCGGGATGGTTGCGCAGCTTGCTCAGTGAGGAACGAGGGATGAGTAAACGAGTGCGGGTCAGTATGCTTGTGGACTAGGGCTTGGGGACCTGCCTTAGTGTGTATGTGAAGTTTGGAGTCTCTCAGGCATTACTGCTTGGTTTGGGTCGAAAATGAGTGGGACTCTATGGGAGGAACTAGGAATGAATAAACAACAAATAGACGAGTGCGGGTCAGTATGGCTGTGGATTAGCGTTTGGGGGCCCGCCCTTAGTGTTTAAGTGAAGTTTGGAGGCTCTCGGGCATTATTGCTTGATTTGGGGGGAGGTATAAGACATGGGGAGGTACTGGGGAAGATATCGGGGGAGGTTACTAGGGATGAATTGGGGACAAATAGACAAGGTGCGGTATCAGTATGAGCTGTGGAAGGTAGTGATATCGGGGACCTGAGGTTTAGTGGGGTAAGTGGAGGTATCGGAGAGGCTCTCGGGCATTACTGCTTGGTTTGGGGGGAGGTATCGGGGAGATATTGGGGAGGTATGGGAGAGGTATCGGGAAAGTATCGGAGGGGTATCAGGGAGGTATCGGGGAGGTATCAGAGAGGTATCAGAGAGGTATTGGGGAGGTATCGGGGGGGTACTGGGGAGGTATCGGGGGGGTATCGGGGGGGTATTGAGGAGGTATCGGAGAGGTATCGGGGGGGTATTGAGGAGGTATCGGAGAGGTTGGGTCTGGGGGTATTGGTAGAGGTAGAGGGAGAGGTATTTGGGGTAGGGGGGTATTGACTTGGGAGGTATGGGGAGTATCGGGGGGGGTATCTGGGAGGTATGGGAGAGGTATCTGGGAGGTATGGGAGAGCTATCAGGGAGGTATCGGGGAAGTATCGGAGGGGTATCAGGGAGGTATCGGGGAGGTATCGGGGGGGTATTGAGGAGGTATCGGAGAGGTATCGGGGAGGTATCGGTGGGGTATTGAGGAGGTATCGGGGGGGTATTGAGGAGGTATCGGGGGGTATTGAGGAGGTATCGGGGGGTATCTGGGAGGTATGGGAGAGGTATCGGAGGGGTATTGGGGAGGTATTGGGGAGATATCAGGGAGGTATCGGGGAGGTATGGGAGAGGTATCGGAGAGGTATCGGGGGGTACTGGGGAGGTATCTGGGAGGTATCGGAGAGGTATCGGGGAGGTATCGGGGAGGTATCGGGGGGTATTGGAGAGGTATCGGGGGGGTATTGGAGAGGTATCAGGGGGTATCTGGGAGGTATCGGGGAGAAATTGGGGAGGTATCGGGGAGGTATCAGAGAGGTATTGGGGAGGTATCAGAGAGGTATTGGGGAGGTATCGGGTAGGTATCGGAGGGGTATCAGAGAGGTATTGGGGAGATATCGGGGAGGTATCGGGGAGGTATCGGAGGGGTGTCAGAAAGGTATTGGGGAGATATCGGGGAGGTATTGGGGAGGTATCGGGGAGAAATTGGGGAGGTATCGGGGAGAAATTGGGGAGGTATCGGAGGGGTATTGGGGAGAAATTGGGGAGGTATTGGGGAGGTATTGAGGAGGTATCGGAGGGGTATCGGGGAGAAATTGGGGAGGTATTGGGGAGTTAGGCTAAGTCGTGGGCTGGAGGTTAGGGAACCAGCCTTGTGACCGGAGGGTCGCCGGTTCGATTCCCTGAACCGACAGTAACGACTTTAGAGTTTCCCTCTAAAAACTAGTCTGTTAATAACAACAACAATTGTATGCGGTGAGAAGAGCTGCGGTGTCTACAAATCAACTCATTATCAAGAAATAATAACAGTAAATACAAACATCACATCCGGTTCAGCTAAAGCCGTACTGGAACAGCGCTAGTTTCACCAGAGCAGGTCCGGTAATGGTTCGTACTGGATATAGGATCTCTGTAATATCCGAACAGGTTTTTAACCTACTGGTTCAAATCACGGACTTGGTCTGTAATCACTCAAATGACTTGTCAGTGCAGCTCGAATGGGTCTCAACTCTGGCTAAACTTGAGGATTTGCGAGGCTGGTTTTATGGGGCTGTTGCTATGGTTACAAGTTAGGCTAAATTTTGCTCTGCTTGGAATTTCATTGGTTGTTGCTGTAAATCACGGGATTGAAAAGCAGTTTTCCCAACGTGAGGATATTTTAAAGTCTGCTTGGACTTGTAGGATGTCGGTGGCACCAGCAGAACACACTTCTATTATAGTAAGTGTGCAGTAAGTGTGCAGTAAGTGTGCAGTAATTTGTTTCGCAGAACATGGCAGTTGTCAGGTACCTCACTACAATCCAAACTTTTAAAAAATCCAAACTACCCCTTACCTTCATCATACTTGCATCAGGTGAATGGATCAGCACCTGATAGCATCAGCTCCTAAACTGGAGTCAGTATCACCTGTTGTCACCTATCGCTAGTACAGAACCCCAGCCACGCTGTTAGCCGGACAGGACGAAGCAGAACACTCACCTGCTTCCCCATCGTGTTGTTCTCGCTGGAATCTCCGTGTCATCGGAACCAGGGAGGATCGACGTCCTTTTCAACCGGTCCACCTTTTCACTTGGAACATCTGTATGGACCGCCAAATGGGCAGTGATTGGACCAAAGCACCCAATCACAGCGCAAATCACAAAAGCCAATCACAGGAAGGGGTGCACTCGTTTCTCGGACTAAGGGACCAGACACAGATGCGATTAGCGTCGTACCAACAAGCTGGATAACTGACTTTGACTCAACAGACACCAGAAAAGCCTGTCAGCGGATGGCGAGGCCGGGTGGTGCTGCAGTCAGCAGGGAGGATCTGCCCTTTAGGGATAGATACCAGACTGTGCCACATGGTAGTTGAAGGCAAGTATCTTTATTAGAGTGAGATGAAGTAATGAGTACTTGTTCATTTTAGATGGAATTCATGGATGTATGTTTCATTTTAGAGAAAACAGATTAGATTAGATTAAACTGATAGATTCTGGATACAGAGCCAATGAAATGCAGTTAGCATCTAACCAGAAGTGCACGTACAGTATTATTTACATAAAGAGCCTTAGTAATAAATATATACACATAATATAAACATATATATATATATGAATGTATAAGAGCAGCGATGTTAATGTGGTAGGTGGAAATACCTTTGCAGCCAGATGAATATTGACTTTCACATCTCAAGATTCAGTTCTGGTGAATTGTTCCAAGTTTGTTTAGGGCTCTTAATCACTGTTTAAAAAAAACAACATGCCACGCCCAGAACCCTCAGGGTGAGCAAGAAAAAACTCCAATGCCAAAAAAGTTGGGGGAACCTCTGGGCCAGCCACCTGCTGCAGGGTCGCTTGAAATGTGTCCTTCTAGCCAGAGCACACAATAAGGCAAAAGTACAATATCAAAGCGAAGTGTTGTTGTTTGTTGTTGTTTGTTTTTCACTAACTCTAATGATAAGGCTTTGGCAGCTTCCAAAAGCTTCCCAATGCAATGATAAAATCCCGCTAGTTTGGCGAATGTTCGCTGAGTGTTTTGGAAGACTTTATCTCACGATAAGAAAATCTGCAAGATGCATCTGGTTTTTGAGGCAAAGAAGTAAAACAAACTGCTGTAATTATTAAGGCTCATCAACCTCTGACTCACTATAAAGCCACAGTGGATGCCACCTGTATGATGTGTTAGCAGTGTTTTATTCAAATTATCTTCCAGAGATTCCATCTTTGTTGGCAGACATGAAAAATGTCAACCCAATTATTATACTACCAAAGGTCTCTCTGTCTGTGGTGATTTCACAGAAGGAGGGAGGGTAGGACGAGGAGGCAGGATGTAAACACAAGTCTTTACGAAAATACAGAAGGACAAAACAAAACCAAAGATAACAGCGAACAGAGGGGACTGGGAACAGGATTAACAACTCACACATCAGGTTCAAACAGTCAGCAGGAACACAAAACACCAAGCACCCACACAGGGGACAACCGGGAGTATAAATGAGCACCGACAAACAAGGAACACCTGGGAAGGGGCGGGGCTACAAACACAGGACCTAGAGGGCGGAGACAGGAGTAACACATGACCAAAACAAAACAGAAGCACATGGAGAATGTCAACAAGGAGCACATGGACAGGGACAGGCAGAAGGTTCTCCAGAGATCCAACCTGACTGGAGGGCTCAACGAGGTCAATCCTACTGCAGAGCGACAACAGCCTTTTGACGGTGAAGAAACTGCAAGCTTTACTTATTTTTACGTATATAGGAAAATCTATCATAATAATGTGGCTCACTATTTGTCACAAGAGTTTAATTATACTTAACGCAGTTTGTATTTACATGCAGTTGTGGGTTTCAGCAGGTGTGGGTTTCCTCTCTGTCAGGGATGATTTGAATGCTAATAGCTCCCCCTGCTGGAGAAGCGTATCACTTTAATCTTTCAATGTAAATGATAACTGGTTGATTCTGTTGATTGATCATTTGATTGATTTTGAATAATGGTGACTCTGGATGAGTGGCTACATAATATTAGATCACTATAAACCTTCTATTTTTACCTTTTACTCTGACATGTTGTGTGTTCAGAATTGTTTTGTGGAATGTTTTCAGTGTCACCATTTAGGAATCGTCAGGGACAGAAAGAGAGCGAGGGGACGTACAAAACAAAGGCCAGCGGTGGGACAGTAATAATGTGTTTGCTATTTCTTTATTCATTTAACGATTTGTGAATCAGAGATATTGGCAGGAAATATTACAGAAGTGATTTGAATTACAAGAGTGTATTATAATTGGAGCACAATCAAAAAGAAGTACAGATCATGAAATAATCGATCAACATCAACAACAATGTCTGAGTTAGTGAGTTAATTCTCCACTCAAAAACATCAGGTGTGGTGATATGCAGTCAGCAGAAACCGAAAGACTGAGCCTGGTCAGACAAGTCTACCCCTTAATTTGTCTCAGAGACAGCCGGCGGATCTTCATCACCATGGTCTTCAGGGAGTAGTTGTATCCTTTCCAGCAGCCCCACATTACTCCTGTGTACTGGCTTCCCACATTCCCCCATTTGTACTGGCCGTTGGGATTGGCATTGTGACATGGCCACCAGTTATACCAGAACCCTCCAGAGTACGTCTCTGCACAGCCGGCATAATCTTTGTCGAAGGTTGCAAAATCTCTCTCGCCACTAAAACTCAAGCAGTCCCCTGCAAACAAACATTTTACCGTCTTTAACATTTTCCATGTGTATAATGACTGTCTTTCAACAGTGGACTTCAGTGGGCAACATCTTCGTCATCAAAGTAGTTCGTGAGTGTAATCAGAACTCCAGAGTAATCAGACTAAGGTCATACAGGCAGTGAGAGATCAGAGTAAGGGTATACACACAGTGAGAGATCAGAGTAAGGGTATACACACAGTGAGAGATCAGAGTAAGGGCATACAGGCAGAGAGAGATCAGATTAAGGGTATACATGTAGTGAGAGATCAGAGTAAGGGTATTCACACAGTGAGAGATCAGAGTAAGGGTATACACACAGTGAGAGATCAGAGTAAGGGCATACAGGCAGAGAGAGATCAGATTAAGGGTATACATGTAGTGAGAGATCAGAGTAAGGGTATTCACACAGTGAGAGATCAGAGTAAGGGTATACATGCAGTGAGAGATCAGAGTAAGGATATACATGCAGTAAGAGATTAGAGTAAGGGTATACACGCAGTGAAAGATCAGAGTAAGGGTATACATGCGATGAGAGATCAGAGTAAGGGTATACACACAGTGAGAGATCAGAGTAAGGGTATACACGCAGTGAGAGATCAGAGTAAGGGTTTACATGCGGTGAGAGATCAGAGTAAGGGTATACACGCAGTGAGAGATCAGAGTAAGGGTATACATGCGGTGAGAGATCAGAGTAAGGGTATACACACAGTGAGAGATCAGAGTAAGGATATACATGCGATGAGAGATCAGAGTAAGGGTATACACACAGTGAGAGATCAGAGTAAGGGTATACACGCAGTGAAAGATCAGAGTAAGGGTATACACACAGTGAGAGATCAGAGTAAGGGTATACATGCGGAGAGAGATCAGAGCAAGGGTATACACGCAGTGAAAGATCAGAGTAAGGGTTTACATGCGGTGAGAGATCAGAGCAAGGGTATACACACAGTGAGAGATCAGAGTAAGGGTATACACGCGGTGAGATCAGAGTAAGGGTTTACATGCGATGAGAGATCAGAGTAAGGGTATACACGCAGTGAGAGATCAGAGTAAGAGTATATATGCAGTGAGATCAGAGTAAGGGTATACACGCAGTGAGAGATCAGAGTAAGGGTATACATGCAGTGAGAGATTAGAGTAAGGGTATACATGCGGTGAGAGATCAGAGTAAGGGTATACACACAGTGAGAGATCAGAGTAAGTGTATACATGCGATGAGAGATCAGAGTAAGGGTATATATGCAGTGAGAGATCAGAGTAAGGGTATACACGCAGTGAGAGATCAGAGTAAGGGTACATGCAGTGAGAGATCAGAGTAAGGGTATACATGCAGTGAGAGATCAGAGTAAGGGTATATACACAGTGAGAGATCAGAGTAAGGGTATACAAACAGTGAGAGATCAGAGTAAGTGTATACATGCGGTGAGAGATCAGAGTAAGGGTATATATGCAGTGAGAGATCAGAGTAAGGGTATACATGCGGTGAGAGATCAGAGTAAGGGTATATACACAGTGAGAGATCAGAGTAAGGGTATATATGCAGTGAGAGATCAGAGTAAGTGTATACATGCGGTGAGAGATCAGAGTAAGGGTATATATGCAGTGAGAGATCAGAGTAAGGGTATACACGCAGTGAGAGATCAGAGTAAGGGTACACGCAGTGAGAGATCAGAGTAAGGGTATACATGCAGTGAGAGATCACAGTAAGGGTATATACACAGTGAGAGATCAGAGTAAGGGTATACATGCGGTGAGAGATCAGAGTAAGGGTATACATGCAGTGAGAGATCACAGTAAGGGTATATACACAGTGAGAGATCAGAGTAAGGGTATACATGCAGTGAGAGATCAGAGTAAGGGTTTACATGCGGTGAGAGATCAGAGTAAGGGTATACATGCGGTGAGAGATCAGAGTAAGGGTATACATGCGGTGAGAGATCAGAGTAAGGGTATACATGCAGTGAGAGATCACAGTAAGGGTATATACACAGTGAGAGATCAGAGTAAGGGTATACACACAGTGAGAGATCAGAGTAAGGGTATACACACAGTGAGAGATCAGAGTAAGGGTATACAAAAAATTAGAATTAGAAATTAAAATTAGAAAGACGGATGTAGTCACAGGTAAAACGGAGGCGTTTACTGTTTTACCCACCTGCTCCGCCATTGATGTAGCCTTTGATGTGCAGCCTATACTTGATGGACTCCCCATCAATGGAGAAAGAAGAGTACTGGGCGTAGGCACTGCCCCCATCGAAGTCTTCCATGTAAACTCTCAGCTCGTACTTATTTGCGTACGTCATCAGAAAGATGTTCTCCAGACCTGCAGTTTGAAAGACATACGAGCAGGTCCTACCAGACCTTGCACATTCGGACGCTCAGCGCTCTGGTCAACCCTGCATGTTTTCTGTTGCTACTGTAATAGTTAAACTAATTCAGATTATATTCCCGTCTTAATCTCTCTAGATTATCAAACGCATCGTTATTGTTCAACTACAAACCGTTAGTATGGGCCTTACCCAGCCAGTACTCTCCGCTGACGTTCCCGAAGCCGTTCTTGTACTGCTCCCAGGGTTTGTAGAAGCTCACGCTGCCGTCGATCCTCCTCTGAATCACCTGGTGGGTGGAACATACAGAGTTACCATCCTCCCTGTTCCTCTAAACCCCTCTGTGGTCACTCTCAGCATTACAATGGTTCCACTCACGGTCCATTTCCCATCCGTTTGGGCGTCGTTCTCATCACAGCCCATATCGCAGTAAACCTCCACTGGCTTCTTAGATCCTCCTGGGTAGATGGTGTAGACCCCACTGTGGATGGATCCATTGTTGAAAACGTCCTCGCAGTCCAGCGGCAGGAATTCATTCGCTACTGGACGGGACTGGACCAGCAGGGGGAGCACTAGAAACAGCAGCTGCAGCTAAAAGGACAAGTAACGGTAAATACAAAGAACATCAGCGAACAGAGGTGCCAGGAAATGTGACCTTGAAGAGCAATGGTAAAATTAGACTGGCTTACCATGTCTGTGTTGATTCTTTGTTCTGTTTGGAAATAAAGAAAAAAAATTATATATCTATATATCTATATATCTATATGTACACACATTACATTATATTTATTATATATTTATTTATATATAATTTTTAGATCATTTTAGACATTTGTTAAAATGTATTATTGTTTTTATTTTAAGTAATGCAATACAAGAAGACTTTATTTAAAATTTTTGGACCAGTTTGTTGGGTCATTGACTGAGAAACCTGCACACAATGCAAACGATACCTGGACCAGGGAATATTTTCGTGCATGACGTTCCTAGAACACTCAGAGTGACCAACGATGGGAAAGAAGATTTATCCTCCAGTTCAGATTTTTATTCACTCAGCTAATTCAGATTTGCACAGAACGCAAATACGCACTCACCTGTGCTCACTGTAGCCTACAGGTTGCTCGGAGCGGATGTCGTCAGAGGCACAAGTGAGCAACGTTCGTTCCTCTTATATACCCCTCTGGAGTTGTTCTGGAAGAGAACTGGACTGGTGTTATGTGGAAAACCAGGAACATCGCGTGCTCAGGTGGTCCGACTGCGTTTTTGTAATGAGCTCTATGGTTTCATTATGAAACGTCTCCTTGTGTTACAGTCGTGTTGCGGTTCAGTAAGGATTCAGATTCACTTACCTACATTCCTTTCAACACAAGTAGTTCCCCGTTCCACAGCGAGCACCTGAGACTGGTGTCCACTGGTGTCTATCTTCCACTGGTGTCGGCTGAAGAGAGGGAACCGGACTACATTCGAAACACGGCTTGATTCTGGAATGCTCGTCAAGTGTGAGTCCGACACGGATGACTTAGGGTAGACTTCATGCCCCTTGTTGAGTCAACGTTCCCGGGTCTCAAATCCTGTCGTACATACCTCAGTGTTATTCTGTCCCAGGAAGACAAGGTCTGACCCACTTCGGGTCATGGTGTCTACATTCGCAGATTCGTCTGCCATGACACAGTAACCTGGAAAGCACAATGCGGTGATGGATGGATGATGACGATGATGGATGGGACCGATGCTGGGTGCCTGTGACTTGTCGGAGGAATATAGAGAGGAATGGTTACACTGCCAGAGGCCTGTGATGAGGTCATGTGCACCACACGTCTGCCCCCCGGTTTGTTTTGTGTATCAGGGTGGTCCGGATGCCCTCACTTCAGTGAGTCTGATCTACTGACACCATACTCTCATCACAATGGTTAGGTTCCGTTCAGCAAGATTTCCAGTCTTGGTTCATCTGGCTTTTCATGTTCCTACAGTTCTACCTCACTCAGAATCTGAGAACCGGACTTGTAGCCCGGAACACTTGTTTCCCCAGTGTTGCAGGTCCAGTGGGTGGCAGTGTACTTTTGGTTTCAGTTGATGATCATGTATCCCCCATGCCCCCCAGGTCCTGTTACACTACCCTGTACAGTGAAGCAGGGATTCTGAGTATGAGGAAACTTGGCTTGGCTTTCCTTGTTGTGGAATGCTGGTGCTATGGATACTGTCTGATGACCTTTCCAGAGTACCTGAGCTGGAATATGAAGTTGTGATAGTCTGCATGCTAATTATTTAAGTTTTGTTTTAATGATATTTAACACCGATGGATTACATTAGCGGTGTGTATCCAGCCTGACGTTAACAGGTCATGTCCTTATGAATGCAGGCTCAGGGTTCCAGTAAAGTGTCCCGGGATGGGAAGTGCCCTGTTATATGTGTATATGTATTATAGGTGTATTAAATGTAATGTATGTTAGATGATATATGATGTGGATGGACGTGGATGAATGTGCATGTTTGCTCTGGGAACGTTTCCCCTCTAGTTAGAAGTGTCAGTAAGTTACGGGCTGTGTTGCTTGTTGGCCCTTCTTTTCCCTCTTACTGCCACTTTGGGAATTTCCCCTTTTTCCTCTTTTTTCGCCTTTTCCTTTCCAAGTCTTTTCCTGTCCAAGGCTTGCAATCGCCTTGCCTGATTTTGTCTTTCCTTGCCTTGCCTTTCATGGCCTTTCTGGACTTTCCTTGTCTTTTGTGGCCTTTTCCTGCCATTCCTTTCCTTGCATCTACTTTCCCGCCCAAGGCTTTCAATGGCTCTGCCTGGTCTTGCCTTTCTTTCCTTGCCTTTCAAGCCCTTCCTTGTATTTCCTTTACTTGCCTCTATTTTCCCTGTAGAAGCTTTTCCCGTCCAAGGCTTCCAATAGCCTTGCCTGCCCCTGTGTTTTCTTTCCTTGTCTTGCATTTCATTTTCTTGCCTCTGCTTTCAAAGCTTTTCCTGTTTGCAGGCTTGCAATGGCATTGCCAGGCTTTGTCTTTCCTTGTCTTTCCTTGTCTTGCCTTTTGTAGCCTTTCCTTGTCTTTCCCTGCTATTCCTTTTCTTGCCTCTACTTCCCAAGCTTTTCCTGTCTACGGCTTCCAATGGCCTTGTCTGTTTTTTTCTTTCCTTTTCATTGTCTTTCCTTTCCTTGACATTACTTCCCAAATCGTTCCTGTCTAAGGTTTTCCTTTCCTTGCCTGGCCCTCAATTGCCCTGTTATTCCATTTCCCCCCCTTTCCTTTCCAATCCTTTCCTGTCCTTTTTTGAGCCTTCTTCAAGAGGGAATCAAAGTATCGTATTGGTCAGCTCTATATGAAGGCATGGCACGGTGACTGCATGACTGCTGTGCTCCACTTAAAGGTGGACGTCTATAGCACAATAAAGGTGGAGGTGTACAGCACAATGCTTCAGTCCCTTAAATTATCTGACTAACATGGCCACTGCTGGATGATGAGTCGCTACACCTCATTGGGACCAAAACACATCAGTACTTAGCAAGCCACATGTTTGAGTGAAGTTACACTGATCATTCTACACTCATTCTGGTGCAGGGCTGCAACCCAACCCCCTTCTGGGCCTGATTTTCCCTCAGCATGGAAGGTTTGATGATGCATATGTCAGTGGATAGGTGTTGTTATAGCCAGGCCAAGGGTCAGGCTGTACCAGGAAGTGAGAGTGCTTAGAACAGAGAACGCTGAGTGGACCTTATCACAGGTACTGTATGTGCTGATATCTGTTTGATTGGTGACCTTTTACCCCATAACCTTGTAACTGTTTACGCCTTTTGTTTTTCTGTGTCAAATGTTTGTGTGAACATTAACCAAACGCCACAACATGTACCCATCAAGGGAACCAGACTACAAATATTAATGCACCTTATAATGGTTATCAGTAATTTCTGGACCGACTGGATTTAAGATAAAAGAAGGAAAAGTCAAAGGAGACTGAAGTTTTCAAACCTGGGTATTAAAATGTTACAGACAAAGTGGGACTCCTAACAACCACCTGAAACACCTGGTAGAGCACCAAAACTGTCTTTGTAATCAGACAATACTAGTGAAACGACTTGACCGAAAAGGTTATTGTTATTAATTTACAGGATTGGGATGTAAATTCACACATTTACAGATATTTGTGTTTATCTTAATGGTTGTACCTGCTTGGGGGAATACTGGCAGGTAGTGAAACATGGCTGTAAAGGTTTTTCGGTAAAACTTGAAGGGTGTCTGCATAACACATTCACAGCATCTTGTAACATTATTGTACCACAGGGTTAATTCCAGGTAAAGGTAAACACAGGTCATGTTTATTTTGCCTGTCCAGACTTTAGACATTTCACTATTCAATATTTCAGTTTGCTTAAATAATAAATAAATACTTTGATTTTGGAAAATGACACAGTTCTCCATTTCAATATCATGTAAAACTGTGTAGGATTTATGAATGTATTATGAAGTGTTTATGTAAGATGTTGTGCATGTGTGTTACATGGTGACAGGACGTGGAGACAGGAATACAAATTCAAGTTTTAATGACTAACAAACAAGATGAAACAAAAGCCAAGCAAGAAACAAAACACTACAGTGATAAAAACCAAAATACCAAAAACCAACTGACATAGACAAAAGCAACCGACTAGAATGGAGACACTCAACCAGCAGGGAGACACAACCAACGGACAAGGAGACAAAACACCAGCAGGGGAACAAATGCCAAGCAAGAACAAAGGGCACAACATGGAGTATAAAACAACAAGCGCTAACAAGAGACACCTGGGAAGGGGCGGAGAAACAGGTGAGGGGTTTGACAAGAGGGTGAAGACAGGAGGAGCAAGAAAACAAAACAAACAGAAGCACATGGAACAGAATAACAAACAGCACATGGACATGACTAGACAGAAACAGAAAGCCAGATAAGACAGACAAACATGAACAGGACAGGGCAGAATGTGAAAGTGGGTTACCTTTAGGTAACGTGTTAACCATTTTTATAACTGAAAATATTTAGACCGCAACCGTGCAGGTATTTACCATCACTGAAAAACACACTTTTAAATTTAATGAATGTTTTATGTCTGGCAGCCAACTTTATTTTACCAGCTTTATTTTACAGATATAAATGAGGCAAAAATTAGGCTTTTGTGCCTAAAAATAGATAGTAAATATTTGTAAGAATGAATAAATGTACCTAATTTTCTTCTTATTCTCAATTAAGTAAGTAAAGAACTGGATGCTTTCTGACAAAATCCCGTTTCTGTAGTTAGGATTCTGATAATGCACCCCCCCCCCAAATAACGACTCATTGCAAAATACAAACTTAACCATTGAACACTTTAGAAGAGAAATGAAATCAAGACCATCTTGAAATAATTCTGGTTTATTTTATTGTGTAAAAAGTGAAGTACACAGTAATGAAACCCTCTTCAAAGAAGCGTAGGTGTGCACAGGGTTGGGAGGGTCACTTTAATGTAGTATACAGTTACTATATAGTTAGTTACATTTTTATCAGATAATCAGATTCTGTACCAGAACACATTTTTAAAGTAACAGTTTAATAACATTCTGTTATTTTTGGATTGTTCGTCTTTTTAAAGTCATATAATTGAAGAAAGAGGATTTTCAACAAGACACACAACATTTAACAGAGTACTGGTTTTAAAAACATCCGTGTTCATGCAGTTGAAGACACAGGTCTGATCTTCATGCTGATGGCCTTGAGAGAATAATCATTACCTTTCCAGTGAAACCACTCGACTCCGGTGGCATAGTAGAGTTTATCACTTCCCCACAAGTACATTCCGTTGGGATTTGCATGGTGGCAAGCGTTGTACCAGAATGCTCCACGGTAGACTCTGGCACAGTTAGTCTCTGGAGGATCTTGGTCTTTATCAAAGGTGGAGAACTTCTGGCCATTGTGTGTGTTCATAGAGTCACCTGAAAGAGTGAACAATGAAATATTCAGTACCCACTATTAATTATTTAGTACCCACTATAAATTACTTAGTAGATACTATAAATTATTCAGTAACTATTATCAAATATTCAGCATCTACTATTAATTATTCAGTATCTACGATGAATTTCCCAGTAGGTAGTATGAATTTTTTTAGTATCTACTACGAATATCTCAGTAACTATTATCAAATATTCAGCCTCTACTATTTATTATTTAGTATCTACTAGGAATTATCCAGTAACTACTAAGAATTATGCAGTAAATGGTACAGATTAATTAGTAACTACTATTTATTTCTATTGTTATTTATTAATCAATAAGTATCTACTATTGATTATTCAGCACTGACCTGCTCCTCCATTTCTGAAGCCACTCACATGCAGAGTGTAGCCAAAGCGCTCTGGATCCACAGAGAAGGAGGAATACTGGGCAAACACACTCCCTCCCTCCCAGTCCTCCATATCCACTCTCAGCTCATACTTCTTCCTCAGCGTCATGTGGAAGAGGCTCTCCAGCCCTGATCACCACCACATAAGTATAGAATTATTGAGCCACACTTCATAACCACGATAAACTGTATCATATTAATAAGGGCTGAGTGGTCCTGAGCTTTTTGAGTGAACAGATGTACACCAGAGGAAACCAAAATGGAGATAAAATAAAATAATTAATAAATAAAATAAAATAAATAATTCTAATAAAAAAATACAGAAAGAATGCCATTCAGAGCTCACCCAGCCAATATTCACCATCTGCAAAGCCAAATCCGGCCCTGTACTGATCCCAGCCTCTGTAGAAGTTCACACTGCCATCTATTCTCCTCTGAAAGACCTGAGAGACAGAGAACAAACAGAGACCCAAAGGAATCAACAGAACATGTATATAGCTCTAAATGTAGGTACTGTGGTATAGACTGAGTCTGTTCTACAGTTCCTCATTAGGTGGAGTGTATAACTCTAAGCTCTAAATGTAGGTACTGTGGTATACACTGAGTCTGTTCTACAGTTCCTCATTAGGTCGAGTGTATAACTCTAAGCTCTAAATGTAGGTACTGTGGTATAGACTGAGTCTGTTCTACAAGGTCTCATTAGGTCGAGGATAACTCTAAGCTCTAAATGTAGTATGTGGTATAGGACTGAGCTCTAAATGTTAGAGTGTATGAACTCTAAGTACTGTGGTATAGACTGAGTCGGCTAGTTCTACAGTTCCTCATCTAGGGTGGGAGTGTACATTTCTTTTCAACTCTAAGCTCTAAATGTTGGTACTGTGGTATAGACTGAGGTTCTGTTCTACAGTTCCTCATTAGGTGTGAGTGTATAACTCTAAGCTCTAAATGTAGGTACTTGTTGGTATAGACTGAGTCTGTTTCTACAGTTGCTCATTAGGTCGAGTGTATAGCTCTAAGCTCTAACTGTAGGTACTGTGGTATAGACCTGAGTCTGCTCTACTCTAGTTCTCATTAGGTGGACAGTTTCTGCTAGGTAAGTGTATAACTCTAAGCTCTAAATGTAGGTACTGTGGTATAGACTGAGTCTGTTTTTCATTAGGTGGAGTGTATAACTACAGTTTGTGGTATAGGACTCATTATAGGTGGAGTGTATAACTCTAAGCTCTAAATGTAGGTACTGTGGTGGTATAGACTGTAGCTCTGTTCTACAGACTGTTGCTCATTGAGGTGGAGTGTATAACTCTAAGCTCTAAATGTAGGTACTGTGGGATTAGTTCTGTTTCTAGACTGAGTCTGTATCTAACAGGTTCTCATTAGGTGGAGTGTATAACTCTAACTCTAAATGTAGGTACTGTGGATAGACTGAGTCTGTTCTACATTTCTGAGTGGTATAGACTGAGTCTGTTCTACAGTTTCTCATTAGGTGGAGTGTATAACTCTAAGCTCTAAATGTAGGTACTGTGGTATAGACTGAGTCTGTTTTACAGGTTCTCAATACTTACAGTCCACCCTCCTCCATCTGTATCCATGTCACAGTAGACCCGAACAGCTGATGTGGACCCAATCGGGTAGATGGTGTACACCCCACTGGGCTGTCGACTGTCATAGTTACGGATGTCGCCACAGTCCAGCGGCAGCAAAAGCTGAACGTGGACGGCAACCGGGAGCAGGAACAGCAGGGTAGCGAATACCTGTTCACCAACGTTCCATATTAACATCTCTAATCAGTGTTTATATTTTCCACTTCCAGTGAAATGATGTAATTATTAAACACCACCATTGATTATTACAGTACAGTGATTAACCAAACTGAAGATCTGAAGACTCCTGGCTGAAATGTGAAGGAAGATCTTCAGCTTACAGTCTCGTACAGGAGTTAGCACAAAGTAGCAGCACACAAGGCCACTTCCGCACTCACCTTCATTTTAGCCATGTCTGAATGAGGACTGCACCTCACCGGGTCCTTTTATAAGCCATGTGAAGGTCACTGATCACGGGACCGCACACGCGCCTACCGTATTTATACACCTGCTGTTTTTTCGGACATGCAGACTCTGTTTAATAATTCACATGCCTGCAATAATTTAGGTACAAATTTCATCTGTGGAGTTGAATCCCTTCAGTTCTCGTTCTTACAGTCTTTAACTGCTAACTATCAAAGGCACAAGTGTCTCTATGAAACCATGTAATACCATTAGCTACCAGTCAGAAGTGTCATGCCGGGTCAAGATGAGGAGGAAGGATGTAAGTGCAAGAATTTAATAAAGAACAAATAAGATAAAACAAAACAAAGAAATGTTTATTTTATTGTGTAAAAAGGGAAGTACACCCTAATAAAACCCTCTTCAAAGAAGCGTAGGTGTGCACGGGGTTGGGAGGGTCACTTTAATGTAGTATACAGTTACTATATAGTTAGTTACATTTTTATCAGATAATCAGATTCTGGACTAGAACACATTTTTAAAGTAACAGTTTAATAACATTCTGTTATTTTTGGATTGTTCGTCTTTTTAAAGTCATATAATTGAAGAAAGAAAGAAGAGGATTTTTCAACAAGACAACAAAACATTTAACAGAGTACTGGTTTTAAAAACCTCCCGGTGTTCATGCAGTTGAAGACACCAGGTCTCTGATCTTTCAATGCTGATGGGCCTTGACGAGAATATATCATTACCTTTCCAGTGGTTTACACTCGACTCCCGGTGCCATAGTAGAGTTTATCCATTTCCCCACAAAAAAGTACATTCCGTTGGGATTTGCATAGGATGGCAAGCTTTTGTTACAAGAATGCTCCACGTAGATAGACCTCTTGGCACAGTTAGACGCTTGAGTATCTTGGTCTTTATCAAAGGTGGAGAACTTCTGGCCATCGTGTGTGTTCATAGAGTCACCTGAAAGAGTGAACAATGAAATATTCAGCATCTACTACGAAAGAGGAAAAGAGGAAACTGTGAACAGGGAAGGTCAGTAAGTGAGAGAGAGATATAAAGAGAGAGGGAGAGAAAGAAAGTGAAAGGAGAGACAAAGACGGCTGATCCGGTCCGATCTGATCTTACTTATACCCGGGGTCTTCCTTCATTTGGCAATCAATCCTCAAATGACTGGTGGTCCAAGCATTCTCAAAAATCTCTACC
Source organism: Prochilodus magdalenae (assembly GCA_024036415.1). Lineage (NCBI taxonomy): Eukaryota > Metazoa > Chordata > Actinopteri > Characiformes > Prochilodontidae > Prochilodus > Prochilodus magdalenae. Next base: position 20,351 of record JAMWET010003529.1, on the reverse strand, counting down.
GGCTATGAAGTACCGCATACATTTCAACAGCCTCAGCTATCAGTCTAAACTATATCAAACTAACAACCTACTCACTGTTCTTACTCCATAGGGTGTAATCTGATGCTCCACCCTTTACAGCTACAATAACTCCAGCTTTTCTGGGAATTCTTTCCACAAGGGTTAGGAATGTGTTTATGGGAATTTCTGACCATTCCTCCAGAAGCACATTGGTGAGGTCAGACACTGATGTTGGACGAGAAGGCCTGGCTCTCAGTCTCCACTCTAATCCATCCCAAAGGTGTTCTATCGGGTGGAGGTCAGGACTCTGTGCAGGCCAGTCCAGTTCCTCCACACCAGACTCGCTCACCCATGTCTTTATTGAGCTTGCTTTGTGCACTGGTGTGCGGTCATGTTGGAACAGGAGAGGGGATTCCCAAACTGTCGGGAATGTTGGGCGTGTGTTCATCCTTAATAGATCAGACTGCTGCCAGCACTTTTCCGTATGGGTCCTACAGCGTTCCAGGTGTAAACAGAGTGGGGTTCGGTTTGACGTGATTCAGATCCTCTGTACACTGGTGGTGGTGATGGGAACCAGGGTTCTCCGTGCCTACATCGCCCATGTAGACACTTTACTGACTATCTGAACCACCAGTGAACCTACACGTGTCTTCCGGGCGTTATATATGGAATGTTGAAGAAATCTGGAAAACCTGGGAATGACATGTTTTCTTTGGGGGACTATTCAACCCTGATTTAAACTCTGACTTGAAGCTCCCTCACCTGCTCCTCCATTGAGGAATCCACCAACATGGAGTTTGTAGCCATCGGCTTCAGATTCCACGGAGAAGGTGGAGTACTGGGCGTACACCGTCACGCCCTCAAAGTCCTGCATGTCCACCTTCAGCTCGTACTTCCTCTTGCGGGTGAGCTGGTAGAGGTTCTCCAATCCTGGAGGTGCACAGGATGAAGTTGAAGGTTACTGATGGAAGTCCATAAGAGTGGGGAACATCACCCAAGAGAAACTATATATGGCACTATACATGGCTCCTACATAAGCTTGTCATTACAAGTGACATAACCCTACATAAGTGTATATCCCTCTAGACGTCGTCTGACATAGAGCTATTAGCTAACCTGGACCAGAATTGGTAGATGTAACCTTTATAGCGAATGAGGCCCATAGGAACATATATAAACACTTATGTAGGGCTATGTCAGTTGTCATAACAGGCTTATGTAGGTGTCATGTAGCCTTTTGAACAGGACCCTACAGTGTGGGACTTGGTTGTGTCCACTTACTCAATACAGTGCACCCTTAAAAATGGTTTACCAAAGAAGCTAGTTCTATATGGAGCCATAAACACTTAAAGGGTTCCCTCGGAGGGACATGTGGTGTAGAAGGTTCTATTCAGAACCTTTTTGAACAAGGTTCTACACCATATAGCACCTCTATCTTGACATCATAACCATAGCAGAATGTTTTTTGGTACTATATAGAACCATTATCGTTCCTAAAGAACCCTTTGAAGAACACGCCAGGTTATTTACTAGAACCATAAGATTCATAAGACACTATTATACATACACTGTCTCAAAGCAGACCCCCCAACACCAATTCAACATTGGTGAATGCCCCCCCACCTGCACCATTCTTCTTTCCTTCCATAGAGTTCCATTCATTTTCAAAGAAGACCATTCAAACTCTACTGTCTCCTTTGACCTACAGCTGCTAAACGGCATGTACTCCCTCAGGGCAGACCCCCAAACTCTAATTCGCAATCGTACTGACCCGCACTTCTCCATGTGTTGTTTACTTATCCCTCGTTTCTCCCATAGGCTCCCATTCATTTACACCCCCATTCAAACCCTATTGCCTCCTTTAACCTACAGCCACCAACAAACTGCATGTACTCCCTCAGGGCAGACTCCCAAACTCTAATCCACAGAGATGCTGGCCCTCACTTCTCTATGTGTCGTTTTTGCTCATCCCTCTTTCCTCCCATTGAGACCTATTTGTTTTGAGCAACACCTTAGCAACCGGCTAGGGACGAGCTTCAGCTGTGCAGTCACTCTACTTTTTTTTCAGGGTATACACCTTTCTGCTACGTCACTGTGTCTCTACACTGTGTGTCTTATGGATGATGGATTCTCACCCAGCCAGTATTCTCCGTATTTGTTCCCAAACCCTTTCTTGTACGGCTCCCAGGGTCTGTAGAAGTTCAGGCTGCCGTCCATCCGTCTCTGGATCACCTGGTGTACAGATAATATTCATTCTTGTCAACGGACAGAACCACATGCCGTTCATTGGTTAGCATAATGGAGAGACACAGTCCTACGTACCGTCCACTTCCCGTCCTCTGTCTGTCCCTCACAGCCCATGTCGCAGTACACCTGTACCGGTGTGTCACCTGCAGGGTAGATGGTGTAAACTCCACTCAGTGTCTGGCCGTTAGCGTATACGTCTGAGCAGTCCGTTGGGAACAGCTCCTGAGAGACTGTGGTGCTCCCAACCAGCAGGGGGAGCACTAGAGCCAGAAACACTCCGACCTGAAGGAAAGCCGGACACAGCGAGATGAAGACAACATGTAGGCTAGAATATACAACCGGGGTGCACAGCTCCGGTCCTGGGCGACTGGTGTCCAGCACAGTCTGGTCGTTCACCTACTCAAGCACCCCGGATTCAGCTCACCTGTTAGCCGCCAGGATCAGTGGGTGTGTTTGAATAGGGGTTCTACCAGCCTGTGCAGGACCTCCAGGAGTTGTGCACCCCGACACACCTCATACTAAGCATGATAGGAGAGCGTGATAACACTTACCGCCATTGTTGTCTCCACAGCTCGATTCCGAAACAGAGGTTAGACGTCAGAACGTGGACAGCAGTCAGACAACTAGGAATACAGGTACGGAGACAAGAGTGGAACCTTAGATAGAAAAACAACTAGAACTGCAACCAGAACTACAACCAGAACTACAACCAGAACTGCAACTAGAACTACAACTAGAACTACAACTAGAACTACAACTAGAACTGCAACTAGAACTGCAACTAGAACTACAACTAGAACAAAAATAGAACTACAACTAGAACTGCAACTAGAACTGCAACTAGAACTACAACTAGAACTAAAAATAGAACTGCAACTAGAACTACAACTAGAAACTACAACTAGAACTACAAAATAGAACTGCAACTAGAACTACAACTAGAAACTACACTAGAAACTGCAAAAGTAGAACTACAACTAGAACTACAACTAGAACTACAACTAGAACTGCAACTAGAACTACAACTAGAACTGCAACTAGAACTGCATCTAGAACTGCAACTAGAACTACAACTAGAACTGCAACTAGAACTGCAACTAGAACTACAACTAGAACTGTAACTAGAACTACAACTAGAACTACAACTAGAACTGCAACTAGAACTGCAACCAGAACTACAACCAGAACTACAACCAGAACTGCAACTAGAACTGTAACTAGAACTACAACTACAACTGCAACTAGAACTACAACTAGAACTGCAACTAGAACTACAACTAGAACTACACTAGAACTGCAACTAGAACTACAACTAGAACTGCAACTAGAACTGGAACTAGAACTGCAACTAGAACTACAACTAGAACTGCAACTAGAACTGGAACTAGAACTACAACTAGAACTGCAACTAGAACTGCAACCAGAACTACAACCAGAACTACAACCAGAACTGCAACTAGTACTACAACTAGAACTGTAACTAGAACTACAACTAGAACTACAACTAGAACTGCAACTAGAACTGCAACCAGAACTACAACTAGAACTACAACTAGAACTACAACTAGAACTAAAACTAGAACTGCAACTGGAACTGTAACTAGAACTACAACTAGAACTACAACTAGAACTGCAACTAGAACTGCAACCAGAACTACAACTAGAACTGAAACTAGAACTACAACTAGAACTACACTAGAACTGCAACTAGAACTACAACTAGAACTACAACTAGAACTGCAACTAGAACTACAACTAGAACAAAAATAGAACTACAACTAGAACTGCAACTAGAACTGCAACTAGAACTGCAACTAGAACTAAAAATAGAACTGCAACTAGAACTACAACTAGAACTACAAATAGAACTGCAACTAGAACTACAACGAGAACTACACTAGAACTGCAACTAGAACTACAACTAGAACTGCAACTAAAACTGCAACTAGAACTACAACTAGAACTGCAACTAGAACTACAACTAGAACTGCAACTAGAACTGTAACTAGAACTACAACTAGAACTACAACTAGAACTGCAACTAGAACTGCAACTAGAACTACAACTAGAACTACAACCAGAACTGCAACCAGAACTGTAACTAGAACTACAACTACAACTGCATTCATGGATTCTCACCCAGCCAGTATTCTCCGTATTTGTTCCCAAACCCTTTCTTGTACGGCTCCCAGGGTCTGTAGAAGTTCACGCTGCCGTCCATCCTCCTCTGGATCACCTGGTGTACAGATAATATTCATTCTTGTCAACGGACAGAACCACATGCCGTTCATTGGTTAGCATAATGGAGAGACACAGTCCTACGTACCGTCCACTTCCCGTCCTCTGTCTGTCCCTCACAGCCCATGTCGCAGTACACCTGTACCGGTGTGTCACCTGCAGGGTAGATGGTGTAAACTCCACTCAGTGTCTGGCCGTTAGCGTATACGTCTGAGCAGTCCGTTGGGAACAGCTCCTGAGAGACTGTGGTGCTCCCAACCAGCAGGGGGAGCACTAGAGCCAGAAACACTCCGACCTGAAGGAAAGCCGGACACAGCGAGATGAAGACAACATGTAGGCTAGAATATACAACCGGGGTGCACAGCTCCGGTCCTGGGCGACTGGTGTCCAGCACAGTCTGGTCGTTCACCTACTCAAGCACCCCGGATTCAGCTCACCTGTTAGCCGCCAGGATCAGTGGGTGTGTTTGAATAGGGGTTCTACCAGCCTGTGCAGGACCTCCAGGAGTTGTGCACCCCGACACACCTCATACTAAGCATGATAGGAGAGCGTGATAACACTTACCGCCATTGTTGTCTCCACAGCTCGATTCCGAAACAGAGGTTAGACGTCAGAACGTGGACAGCAGTCAGACAACTAGGAATACAGGTACGGAGACAAGAGTGGAACCTTAGATAGAAAAACAACTAGAACTGCAACCAGAACTACAACCAGAACTACAACCAGAACTGCAACTAGAACTACAACTAGAACTACAACTAGAACTACAACTAGAACTGCAACTAGAACTGCAACTAGAACTACAACTAGAACAAAAATAGAACTACAACTAGAACTGCAACTAGAACTGCAACTAGAACTACAACTAGAACTAAAAATAGAACTGCAACTAGAACTACAACTAGAACTACAACTAGAACTACAAATAGAACTGCAACTAGAACTACAACTAGAACTACACTAGAACTGCAACTAGAACTACAACTAGAACTACAACTAGAACTACAACTAGAACTGCAACTAGAACTACAACTAGAACTGCAACTAGAACTGCATCTAGAACTGCAACTAGAACTACAACTAGAACTGCAACTAGAACTGCAACTAGAACTACAACTAGAACTGTAACTAGAACTACAACTAGAACTACAACTAGAACTGCAACTAGAACTGCAACCAGAACTACAACCAGAACTACAACCAGAACTGCAACTAGAACTGTAACTAGAACTACAACTACAACTGCAACTAGAACTACAACTAGAACTGCAACTAGAACTACAACTAGAACTACACTAGAACTGCAACTAGAACTACAACTAGAACTGCAACTAGAACTGGAACTAGAACTGCAACTAGAACTACAACTAGAACTGCAACTAGAACTGGAACTAGAACTACAACTAGAACTGCAACTAGAACTGCAACCAGAACTACAACCAGAACTACAACCAGAACTGCAACTAGTACTACAACTAGAACTGTAACTAGAACTACAACTAGAACTACAACTAGAACTGCAACTAGAACTGCAACCAGAACTACAACTAGAACTACAACTAGAACTGCAACTAGAACTAAAACTAGAACTGCAACTGGAACTGTAACTAGAACTACAACTAGAACTACAACTAGAACTGCAACTAGAACTGCAACCAGAACTACAACTAGAACTGAAACTAGAACTACAACTAGAACTACACTAGAACTGCAACTAGAACTACAACTAGAACTACAACTAGAACTGCAACTAGAACTACAACTAGAACAAAAATAGAACTACAACTAGAACTGCAACTAGAACTGCAACTAGAACTGCAACTAGAACTAAAAATAGAACTGCAACTAGAACTACAACTAGAACTACAAATAGAACTGCAACTAGAACTACAACGAGAACTACACTAGAACTGCAACTAGAACTACAACTAGAACTGCAACTAAAACTGCAACTAGAACTACAACTAGAACTGCAACTAGAACTACAACTAGAACTGCAACTAGAACTGTAACTAGAACTACAACTAGAACTACAACTAGAACTGCAACTAGAACTGCAACTAGAACTACAACTAGAACTACAACCAGAACTGCAACCAGAACTGTAACTAGAACTACAACTACAACTGCAACTAGAACTACAACTAGAACTGCAACTAGAACTACAACTAGAACTACACTAGAACTGCAACTAGAACTACAACTAGAACTGCAACTAGAACTGGAACTAGAACTACAACTAGAACTGCAACTAGAACTGCAACTAGAACTGGAACTAGAACTACAACTAGAACTGCAACTAGAACTGCAACCAGAACTACAACCAGAACTGCAACCAGAACTACAACTAGAACTACAACTAGAACTGCAACTAGAACTGTAACTAGAACTACAACTAGAACTACAACTAGAACTGCAACCAGAACTACAACTAGAACTACAACTAGAACTAAAACTAGAACTAAAACTAGAACTGCAACTTGAACTGTAACTAGAACTACAACTAGAACTACAACTAGAACTGCAACTAGAACTGCAACCAGAACTACAACCAGAACTACAACTAGAACTGCAACTAGAACCGCAACTAGAACCGCAACTAGAACTGCAACTAGAACTACAACTAGAACCGCAACTAGAACTGTAACTAGAACTACAACTAGAACTGCAACTAGAATTGCAACTAGAATTGCAACTAGAACTACAACTAGAACTACAACTAGAACTACAACCAGAACTGCAACCAGAACTACAACCTTAACTGCAACTAGAACTGCAACTAGAACTGTAACTAGAACTACAACTAGAACTGCAACCAGAACTACAACCAGAACTACAACCAGAACTACAACTAGAACTGCAACTAGAACTGCAACTAGAACTGCAACCAGAACTACAAGCAGAACTACAACTAGAACTGCAACTAGAACTGTAACTAGAACTACAACTAGAACTACAACTAGAACTGCGACTAGAACTGCAACCAGAACTACAACCAGAACTACAACTAGAACTGCAACTAGAACTGTAACTAGAACTGCAACTAGAACTGTAACTAGAACAACAACTACAACTGCAACTAGAACTACAACTAGAACTGCAAATAGAACTACAACTAGAACTACACTAGAACTGCAACTAGAACTACAACTAGAACTGCAACTAGAACTGGAACTAGAACTACAACTAGAACTGCAACTAGAACTGCAACTAGAACTGCAACCAGAACTACAACCAGAACTACAACCAGAACTGCAACTAGAACTACAACTAGAACTGCAACTAGAACTGTAACTAGAACTACAACTAGAACTGCAACTAGAATTGCAACTAGAACTACAACTAGAACTGCAACTAGAACTACAACTAGAACTGCAACGAGAACTACAACTAGAACTACAACCAGAACTACAACTAGAACTGCAACTAGAACTGCAACTAGAACTACAACTAGAACTAGAACTACAACTAGAACTGCAACCAGAACTACAACCAGAACTGCAACTAGAACTGCAACTAGAACTGCAACCAGAACTGCAACTAGAACTGCAACTAGAACTACAACTAGAACTACAACTAGAACTGCAACTAGAACTACAACTAGAACTACAACTAGAACTGCAACCAGAACTACAACCAGAACTGCAACTAGAACTGCAACTAGAACTACAACTAGAACTGTAACTAGAACTGCAACCAGAACTACAACTAGAACTGCAACTAGAACTGTAACTAGAACTGCAACCAGAACTACAACCAGAACTACAACTAGAACTACAACTAGAACTGCAACTAGAACTGCAACTAGAACTACAACTAGAACTGCAACTAGAACTGCAATTAGAACTGCAACTAGAACTGCAACTAGAACTGCAACTAGAACCGCAACTAGAACCGCAACTAGAACCGCAACTAGAACCGCAACTAGAACTGCAACTAGAACTGCAACTAGAACTGCAACTAGAACTACAACTAGAACTACAACTAGAACTGTAACTAGAACTGCAACCAGAACTACAACTAGAACTGCAACTAGAACTGCAACTAGAACTGCAACTAGAACTGCAACTAGAACTACAACTAGAACTGCAATTAGAACTGCAACTAGAACTGCAACTAGAACTACAACTAGAACTACAACCAGAACTACAACTAGAACTGCAACTAGAACCGCAACTAGAACCGCAACTAGAACCACAACTAGAACCGCAACTAGAACCGCAACTAGAACTGCAACTAGAACCGCAACTAGAACCGCAACTAGAACTGCAACTAGAACTACAACTAGAACTGCAACTAGAACTGCAACTAGAACTACAACTAGAACTGCAACTAGAACTAGAACTACAACTAGAACTGCAACTAGAACTACAACTAGAACTACAACTAGAACTACAACTAGAACTACAAACTGTTTGAGCAGAAGGTGCCAACGAGGAGCTCCAGACACAATATTTATAATCCCGGTTCACGTGGAGCATCAAGATCAAGATCACAGAACAGCAGAGAGAGGTCCATTTAACATGGGACTTACCTGTGAGGGTTCTCCTAGACAAGTGCTCAGAACCGCACTCTATTTAAACCCTGCTGGATCCTCCAACCCCTCCTAACTACAGCACACGTGAGTCAGCAGGAAAATTCCTGAAGGAAATTCCCGGAATGCTGCAAGAGCTCATGCCTGGTTTGTTCAAGCCTGAGGATCTTCAGGACCTAATGTTCCACAGAACCCCCGCACACACAGGGACGCACACTCCCACACACACATTCACATACACACATACACACACGCCAGAACCCAACATGAGTTATCACTGAGCGCTGAATGCCCCCTGGGGAAAGACCCTGATGTTTGGAAGGCTCCTTGACGTTTACCAGAAACAAAGAATTCTTTGGTTTGGACATTCTCTCTAAAAAGCTGCTCTGATTGCAACATCGCACCAGCCGAAGCCAGGAGGGAGGAACTCATCTGTCGATTAGCTGAGCAGCGTTAGGTCATTACCCCGGCCTGTGTAAGTTCTACTGGACATTTGTGTAGGTGCTTTAGATCCCTGTGTCCTAGTAAACAGCCCGGGCTGCAGCGGGTTCTCAGATCATCCCTCAGCTTGGTGTAGAAATGACCTTCTTCTAAGGTAGCAGCATGTAAAGTCAGAAAGTAATCACACCCCATTTGGTTACTAAAGGTGTCCCACAAGGCTCTGTACTAGGCCCTGCATTGTTCCTACACTCATCATCAGAAGCACAGCTGCACCCAGAAGGAGGTGTGGGAGTGCGGTGGTGTTGGGAAGGAGGATAAAAGTGACCAGGATCAATAACTGGTGATAAGTTTAGACTGATATGATCAATATTTATTGAGCTACACATACAGAAGTCTGTCTCTCAGTATGGCGTCGGGCCGCCGTGTTCGCTAACCCAACACGCCAGACGTCTCGGTATGGAGCTGTAGAGGTTCCTGATGGAGTCCTGTGATAATCCATCCCATGCAGCCTGAACATCCTCACACAGTTCCTGCAGATGGTGCGGTAGGGGTGGAGGGACACCAGGCCTTCTGGACGTGTGACGACAAACGGTTCATCTTGGTGCTGACCACGGTGCCTCCACACACGGATTCGTTGGGCGTCTCCACCAAGACTAAAGCGGGACTCGTCACTGAAGATGACCCGCTGCCATTCTGAGTCACTCCATGACAGTCTGGTACGACACCACTGCAGTCTTTGGTGACGGTGACGTGGTGTTAAGGACAGGCGTGGTAACGGTCTGTGTGCAGGTAGTCCTGCGTGGTGCAGCCGTCTGACGATGGTGCTGCACTAACAGGAGGACTCATGGAGGACACCACTGCTCTCTGGACGTCTGTAATGGTGGCTGTTGGGTCAGTCAGGTACGGAGATTGGCTAGGACCTTAAGAAGAATGTGAGAACCATCTGTAAAAGGAACCGAAGGCCGAAGAAGTGTGGAACGTTTGAGTCCACCAAGGAATGACTTGCTAGTGGTTAGACCTTTATAGGAAACACCTATACAACACTGGGTCAGCCAAAACGGGCAGTACCAGATACTACGGCTAGGAGTTCACCTAGCCAACACCAATCTCTTGACTAGAGGCTGAACGCTGAGACTGTGAATGGTCTATGTATCATCTGAATCCTTAGACTAAGACCTATAGGTCCAGCTTGTAGTAGTGATACCAAATACACTATGCAGCCAAAAGCATTCGCTCGTCTGGCCTCACACGTATATGAACTTGAGCTACATCCCATTCCTAACCCATAGGGTCTAATCTGATGTTGGCCCACCCTGAAGTTTGGCCACAAGGCCACATGAAGTTTGGAGGTCTGTAGTGATGGACTCTGTGGAACGTTGGTGACCTCTGTGCACTATGACCCTGCGCACTATGACCCCGCTCTGTCATTACACATGGTCTACCACCTCATTGCTGACCTGCTGTCGTTCCCGATCACTCCCACTGTGTTCTAATCCCACTGACAGTGGACTGTGGAATATTTAGTAGGAGGGAATTTCACCACTGGGCTTGTAGCACAGGTGGAGCATCCTATCACGGTACCACGCTGGAGTTCACTGAGCTCCTGAGAGCGACCCGTTCTCTCACTAACGTCTGTAGGAGCAGTCTGCATGACTAGGTGCTGGGTTTATACACCTGTGACCATGGAAGGGGCTGGAACACCTGGGTTCAATGGTTTGGATGAGCGAGGGAATACTTGTGGCAATACAGTGTGCACACTAGTGACACCCGGTGGTTAAGAACATGAACTGCAGCTATAAATGTAGTGTGTTCTGGAAGGTGTTTATGGATATCCATATTTTATAGCGACTTGTAAAGCCCTAGAGGGATATGTGGTCTATGATGAACGGTAGCCTTAGATGCTCCTGAGGTGCAGATTCTGATCATAAGATCTAAATCCAGAACAAGTGTTCAGCGGTTCCCTCATTTGGATCAGTTTCCATGTGTCACATGGTCATGTGCTAGCACTAACGGACGTACATGGCTCTGTTCAGCCAGCCAGACACAACGATTCGGCTCACCAGGAAGAGTCGGGACCCCAACAGCTTTTCATTCAGTAGCTTTTTTTTAATTCATTTTTGTAGTTCTGCTTTGCATTAGCATTAGCGTTAGCATTAGTCACCCCGTAAAGCTTGAGGAGTCGAAAATAATAACATCATGCATGATATGAACTGTACACTTGGTGCAGATTTCGTCTGGCAGTGAATGTTTCGCTCCTGTTAAGGAGAGAATTCATACAGTAGCGTAGAAGACGAATTATTAATATTCAACATTCCGATCATTTCCTGCTGGAACACCGTCAATATGAAAACCTCGCCAGAGCAGAAATCAAGCATGTGAATAGAAAACGCAGCTCAAAACAAACCACGAAGTGAGCGGCGCTGTGGATGTAAGCTAAGCTCAGGATTTGATTTTAAGCTAAAGGGGACCCAGAGGTACCCAGAGGTATCCAGAGAACCTAAAGGGGACCCTATGGGTCTACGCCACAGGCCTGATTTTCATAGTGATGGACTTAAGACCACTCTCGAATCCTTTCCAGTGGTACCACACATTCCCTATAGCAAAAAAGGTCTTGTCGTCTCCCCCCAGATATATACCATTGGGGTTAGCGTAGTGGCAGTTACTGTACCAGAACGCTCCGAGGTAGGTTCTAGCACAGTTAGTCGTTGAAGAATCCTGGTCCTTGTCGTAGGTGGAGAACTTCTGTCCGTTGTGATATGTCAGTGAGTCACCTGCAGAGGGAAGGATCCGTCACTACAGACACACGTTCCTTCTTCAAGGGTTACGAAACATCAAGAAGAACAACCTTATAGAGATCTACCATAGACATACTTTCTACAGACGAGGTCCTACAGCTACTGGAATCCAGCAACCCCACGACCTGCCCACTGGATCCCATCCCATCCACACTGCTCCGGTCAATCTCCCTGGACCTGCTACCCTTCATCTCCTCCCTTATAAACTCTTCCCTGTCTTCAGGGTGTGTTCCACAGGCCTTCAAGACTGCCAGAGTGGCTCCCACCCTGAAGAAACCCTCGCTGGATTCCTCAGACGTCAGCAGTTACAGACCGGTATCACTTCTTTCTCTTCTCTCCAAAATTCTTGAACGTGCTGTCTACAATCAACTCTCCTCCTTTCTCTCCCAGAACCAGCTTCAGGACATCAACCAGTCCGGCTTCAAACCCGCCCATTCCCCGGAAACTGCTCTCATCGCAGTAACTGAGAGGCTTCATGCAGCGAGATCAGCCAAACTGTCCTCGGTTCTGATTCTGCTCGACCTGTCTGCGGCCTTCGACACGGTGAACCACAAGATCCTCCTGTCGGTCCTCACCGAGCTTGGGATCACCGGCACTGCATGGAAGTGGTCCTACCTGGAGGACCGCCACTATCAGGTAACATGGAATGGGTCCACGTCTGCTCCATGTAGGCTCTCCACCGGTGTCCCTCAAGGCTCGGCGCTGGGTCCTCTTCTCTTTTCTCTTTACACTCTTCTCTCGGCAAAGTAATTACCTCTCACAGCTTTTCTTATCACTGCTATGCTGTTGATACGCAACTCATGCTTTCCTTCCCATCATCTGATACACAGGTCTGCAACCGCATCTCAGCATGCCTGACCGACATCAGCTCATGGATGACAGCTCACCACCTTAAGCTCAATCCCAGCAAGACTGAGCTGCTGTTCATCCCCAGCACTACAGGTCCCCACCGTGACCTCACCATCTCATTCGGGAACTCCTCGATCACCCCCACTGAGGATGCAGGAAGCCTTGGAAAGATTCTGGACGGGCAGTTATCGTTCTCAGCTCATACAGCGAACCTGAAATGTTCGGATGTGTGATGTCATATGTATATCTGTAATTCGATCTCACCTGCTCCTCCATTGGTGAATCCCCCAACATGGAGTTTGTAGCCGCTTGCTTCAGATTCCACGGAGAAGGTGGAGTACTGGGCGTACACCTTGTTTCCCTCAAAGTCCTCCAGGTCCACTCTCAGTTCGAACCTTCTCCTGCGGGTTCTCCAGTCCTGGAGGTGATCAGGTTATTCATGAAGGTTCAGGTCTGAAATTACAAGTTTTTAAGTATAATAAATATGTAATGCGTTAGTGTGCTGTAAGTAGCGTGTTGGTGTACAGTAACTCAGTAAGTGTAATGTGTTAGTGTGCTGTAAGTAGCGTGTCGGTGTACGGTAACTCAGTAAGTGTAATGTGTTAGTGTGCTGTAAGTAGCGTATCGGTGTACGGTAACTCAGTAAGTGTAATGTGTTAGTGTACTGTAAGTAGCGTGTCGGTGTACGGTAACTCAGTAAGTGTAATGTGTTAGTGTGCTGTAAGTAGCGTAATGGTGTACGGTAACTCAGTAAGTGTAATGTGTTAGTGTGCTGTAAGTAGCGTGTCGGTGTACGGTAACTCAGTAAGTGTAATGTGTTAGTGTGCTGTAAGTAGCGTGTCGGTGTACGGTAACTCAGTAAGTGTAATGTGTTAGTGTGCTGTAAGTAGTGTGTCGGTGTACGGTAACTCAGTAAGTGTAATGTGTTAGTGTGCTGTAAGTAGCGTGTTGGTGTACAGTAACTCAGTAAGTGTAATGTGTTAGTGTACTGTAAGGTGTGTGTCGGTGTACAGTAACTCAGTAAGTGTAATGTGTTAGTGTGCTGTAAGTAGCGTGTTGGTGTACAGTAACTCAGTAAGTGTAATGTGTTAGTGTGCTGTAAGTAGCGTGTTGGTGTACGGTAACTCAGTAAGTGTAATGTGTTAGTGTGCTGTAAGTAGCGTGTCGGTGTACGGTAACTCAGTAAGTGTAATGTGTTAGTGTACTTTAAGTAGCGTGTCGGTGTACAGTAACTCAGTGAGTGTAATGTGTTAGTGTGCTGTAAGTAGTGTGTTGGTGTACAGTAACTCAGTAAGTGTAATGTGTTAGTGTGCTGTAAGTAGCGTGTTGGTGTACGGTAACTCAGTAAGTGTAATGTGTTAGTGTGCTGTAAGTAGCGTGTCGGTGTATGGTAACTCAGTAAGTGTAATGTGTTAGTGTGCTGTAAGTAGCGTGTTGGTGTACAGTAACTCAGTAAGTGTAATGTGTTAGTGTGCTGTAAGTAGCGTGTTGGTGTACAGTAACTCAGTAAGTGTAATGTGTTAGTGTGCTGTAAGTAGTGTGTTGGTGTACGGTAACTCAGTAAGTGTAATGTGTTAGTGTACTGTAAGTAGCGTGTTGGTGTACAGTAACTCAGTAAGTGTAATGTGTTAGTGTACTGTAAGTAGCGTGTTGGTGTATGGTAACTCAGTAAGTGTAATGTGTTAGTGTGCTGTAAGTAGCGTGTTGGTGTACGGTAACTCAGTAAGTGTAATGTGTTAGTGTGCTGTAAGTAGCGTGTTGGTGTACGGTAACTCAGTAAGTGTAATGTGTTAGTGTGCTGTAAGTAGCGTGTTGGTGTACGGTAACTCAGTAAGTGTAATGTGTTAGTGTGCTGTAAGTAGCGTGTTGGTGTACGGTAACTCAGTAAGTGTAATGTGTTAGTGTACTGTAAGTAGCGTGTTGGTGTACGGTAACTCAGTAAGTGTAACGTGTTAGTGTACTGTAAGTAGCGTGTTGGTGTACGGTAACTCAGTAAGTGTAATGTGTTAGTGTACTGTAAGTAGCGTGTTGGTGTAAGCTAACTCAGTAAGTGTAATGTGTTAGTGTGCTGTAAGTAGCGTGTCGGTGTACAGTAACTCAGTAAGTGTAATGTGTTAGTGTGCTGTAAGTAGCGTGTCGGTGTACAGTAACTCAGTAAGTGTAATGTGTTAGTGTACAGTAACTCAGTACGTGTAATGTGTTAGTGTACTGTAAGTAGCATGTCGGTGTACAGTAACTCAGTAAGTGTAATGTGTTAGTGTACTGTAAGTAGTGTGTTGGTGTATGGTAACTCAGTAAGTGTAATGTGTTAGTGTACTGTAAGTAGCATGTTGGTGTGCGGTAACTCAGTAAGTGTAATGTGTTAGTGTGCTGTAAGTAGCGTGTTGGTGTGTTGGCGTGTTGGCTACTTAAGTAGCATGTCGGTGTACAGTAACTCAGTAAGTGTAATGTGTTAGTGTACTGTAAGTAGTGTGTTGGTGTACGGTAACTCAGTAAGTGTAATGTGTTAGTGTGCTGTAAGTAGTGTGTTGGTGTACAGTATCTCAGTAAGTGTAATGTGTTAGTGTACTGTAAGTAGCGTGTTGGTGTACGGTAACTCAGTAAATGTAATGTGTTAGTGTTCTGTAAGTAGCGTAATGGTGTACGGTAACTCGGTAAGTGTAATGTGTTAGTGTGCTGTAAGTAGCGTGTTGGTGTACGGTAACTCGGTAAGTGTAATGTGTTAGTGTGCTGTAAGTAGCGTGTTGGTGTACGGTAACTCAGTAAGTGTAATGTGTTAGTGTACTGTAAGTAGCTTGTTGGTGTACGGTAACTCAGTAAGTGTAATGTGTTAGTGTACTGTAAGTAGCGTGTTGGTGTACGGTAACTCAGTAAGTGTAATGTGTTAGTGTACTGTAAGTAGCGTGTTGGTGTACGGTAACTCAGTAAGTGTAATGTGTTAGTGTGCTGTAAGTAGCGTGTTGGTGTACGGTAACTCAGTAAGTGTAATGTGTTAGTGTACTGTAAGTAGCGTGTTGGTGTACGGTAACTCAGTAAGTGTAACGAGTTAGTGTACTGTAAGTAGCGTGTTGTGTACGGTAACTCAGTAAGTGTAATGTGTTAGTGTACTGTAAGTAGCGTGTTGGTGTAAGGTAACTCAGTAAGTGTAATGTGTTAGTGTGCTGTAAGTAGCGTGTCGGTGTACAGAAACTCAGTAAGTGTAATGTGTTAGTGTGCTGTAAGTAGCGTGTCGGTGTACAGTAACTCAGTAAGTGTAATGTGTTAGTGTACAGTAACTCAGTACGTGTAATGTGTTAGTGTACTGTAAGTAGCATGTCGGTGTACAGTAACTCAGTAAGTGTAATGTGTTAGTGTACTGTAAGTAGTGTGTTGGTGTATGGTAACTCAGTAAGTGTAATGTGTTAGTGTACTGTAAGTAGCGTGTTGGTGTACGGTAACTCAGTAAGTGTAATGTGTTAGTGTACTGTAAGTAGTGTGTTGGTGTACGGTAACTCAGTAAGTGTAATGTGTTAGTGTGCTGTAAGTAGCGTGTTGGTGTGTTGGCGTGTTGGCTACTTAAGTAGCATGTCGGTGTACAGTAACTCAGTAAGTGTAATGTGTTAGTGTACTGTAAGTAGTGTGTTGGTGTACGGTAACTCAGTAAGTGTAATGTGTTAGTGTGCTGTAAGTAGTGTGTTGGTGTACAGTATCTCAGTAAGTGTAATGTGTTAGTGTACTGTAAGTAGCGTGTTGGTGTACGGTAACTCAGTAAGTGTAACGTGTTAGTGTACTGTAAGTGGCGTGTTGGTGTACGGTAACTCAGTAAGTGTAACGTGTTAGTGTGCTGTAAGTAGTGTGTTGGTGTACAGTAACTCAGTAAGTGTAATGTGTTAGTGTGCTGTAAGTAGTGTGTTGGTGTACAGTAACTCAGTAAGTGTAATGTGTTAGTGTGCTGTAAGTAGCGTGTTGGTGTACAGTAAATCAGTAAGTGTAATGTGTTAGTGTACTGTAAGTAGTGTGTTGGTGTACAGTAACTCAGTAAGTGTAATGTGTTAGTGTGCTGTAAGTAGCGTGTTGGTGTACAGTAACTCAGTAAGTGTAATGTGTTAGTGTGCTGTAAGTAGTGTGTTGGTGTACGGTAACTCAGTAAGTGTAATGTGTTAGTGTGCTGTAAGTAGCGTGTTGGTGTACGGTAACTCAGTAAGTGTAATGTGTTAGTGTGCTGTAAGTAGCGTGTCGGTGTATGGTAACTCAGTAAGTGTAATGTGTTAGTGTGCTGTAAGTAGCGTGTTGGTGTACAGTAACTCAGTAAGTGTAATGTGTTAGTGTGCTGTAAGTAGCGTGTTGGTGTACGGTAACTCAGTAAGTGTAATGTGTTAGTGTACTGTAAGTAGCGTGTTGGTGTACAGTAACTCAGTAAGTGTAATGTGTTAGTGTACTGTAAGTAGCGTGTTGGTGTACGGTAACTCAGTAAGTGTAATGTGTTAGTGTACTGTAAGTAGCGTGTTGGTGTATGGTAACTCAGTAAGTGTAATGTGTTAGTGTGCTGTAAGTAGCGTGTCGGTGTACAGTAACTCAGTAAGTGTAATGTGTTAGTGTGCTGTAAGTAGCGTGTTGGTGTACAGTAACTCAGTAAGTGTAATGTGTTAGTGTGCTGTAAGTAGCGTGTTGGTGTACGGTAACTCAGTAAGTGTAATGTGTTAGTGTGCTGTAAGTAGTGTGTTGGTGTACAGTAACTCAGTAAGTGTAATGTGTTAGTGTGCTGTAAGTAGCGTGTTGGTGTACAGTAACTCAGTAAGTGTAATGTGTTAGTGTGCTGTAAGTAGCGTGTTGGTGTACGGTAACTCAGTAAGTGTAATGTGTTAGTGTGCTGTAAGTAGCGTGTTGGTGTACGGTAACTCAGTAAGTGTAATGTGTTAGTGTACTGTAAGTAGCGTGTTGGTGTACGGTAACTCAGTAAGTGTAACGTGTTAGTGTACTGTAAGTAGCGTGTTGGTGTAAGCTAACTCAGTAAGTGTAATGTGTTAGTGTGCTGTAAGTAGCGTGTCGGTGTACAGTAACTCAGTAAGTGTAATGTGTTAGTGTGCTGTAAGTAGCGTGTCGGTGTACAGTAACTCAGTAAGTGTAATGTGTTAGTGTACAGTAACTCAGTACGTGTAATGTGTTAGTGTACTGTAAGTAGCATGTCGGTGTACAGTAACTCAGTAAGTGTAATGTGTTAGTGTACTGTAAGTAGTGTGTTGGTGTATGGTAACTCAGTAAGTGTAATGTGTTAGTGTACTGTAAGTAGCATGTTGGTGTGCGGTAACTCAGTAAGTGTAATGTGTTAGTGTGCTGTAAGTAGCGTGTTGGTGTGTTGGCGTGTTGGCTACTTAAGTAGCATGTCGGTGTACAGTAACTCAGTAAGTGTAATGTGTTAGTGTACTGTAAGTAGTGTGTTGGTGTACGGTAACTCAGTAAGTGTAATGTGTTAGTGTGCTGTAAGTAGTGTGTTGGTGTACAGTATCTCAGTAAGTGTAATGTGTTAGTGTACTGTAAGTAGCGTGTTGGTGTACGGTAACTCAGTAAATGTAATGTGTTAGTGTGCTGTAAGTAGCGTAAAATGGTGTACGGTAAATGTAACTCAGTATAAGTGTAATGTGTTAGTGTGCTCTGGTAAGTAGCCTGTTGGTGTACGGTAACTCAGTAAGTGTAATGTGTTAGTGTGCTGTAAGTAGCGTGTTGGTGTACGGTAACTCAGTAAGTGTAATGTGTTAGTGTACTGTAAGTAGCTTGTTGGTGTACGGTAACTCAGTAAGTGTAATGTGTTAGTGTACTGTAAGTAGCGTGTTGGTGTACGGTAACTCAGTAAGTGTAATGTGTTAGTGTGCTGTAAGTAGCGTGTTGGTGTACGGTAACTCAGTAAGTGTAATGTGTTAGTGTACTGTAAGTAGCGTGTTGGTGTACGGTAACTCAGTAAGTGTAACGAGTTAGTGTACTGTAAGTAGCGTGTTGTGTACGGTAACTCAGTAAGTGTAATGTGTTAGTGTACTGTAAGTAGCGTGTTGGTGTAAGGTAACTCAGTAAGTGTAATGTGTTAGTGTGCTGTAAGTAGCGTGTCGGTGTACAGAAACTCAGTAAGTGTAATGTGTTAGTGTGCTGTAAGTAGCGTGTCGGTGTACAGTAACTCAGTAAGTGTAATGTGTTAGTGTACAGTAACTCAGTACGTGTAATGTGTTAGTGTACTGTAAGTAGCATGTCGGTGTACAGTAACTCAGTAAGTGTAAACTGTGTTAGTGTACTGTAAGTAGTGTGTTATGGTGTATGGTAACTCAGTAAGTGTGTAATGTGTTAGTGTACTGTAAGTAGCGTGTTGGTGTACGGTAAACTCAGTAAGTGTAATGTGTTAGTGTACTGTAAGTAGTGTGTTGGTGTACGGTAACTCAGTAAGTGTAATGTGTTAGTGTGCTGTAAGTAGCGTGTTGGTGTGGTGTCAAGTTGTCTACTTAATTAGCATGTCGGTTTACAGTAACTCAGTAAGTGTAATGAGAGAGTGTACTGTAAGTAGTGTGTTATGGTGTACGGTAACTCAGTAAAGTGTAATGTGTTAGTGTGCTGTAAGTAGTGTGTTGGTGTACAGTATCTCAGTAAGTGTAATGTGTTAGTGTACTGTAAGTAGCCGTGTTGGTGTATACTGTAACTCAGTAAGTGTAAACGTGTTAGTGTACTGTAAGTGGCGTGTTGGTGTACGGTTAACTCAGTAAGTTGTAATGTGTTAGGTGCACTGTAAGTAGTGTGTTGGTGTACAGTAACTCAGTAAGTGTAATGTGTTAACGCTGATGCTGTAAGTAGCGGTGTTGGCTAGTACAGTAAATCAGTAATTGTAGAATGTGTTTAGTGTTACTGTGAATAGTGTGTTGTGTGTACAGTAACTCAGTAAGTTGTAATGTGTTAGTATGATGTGTAAGTAGCGTAATGGTGATTACGGTAAATCTCAGTAAGTGTAATGTGTTTAGTGTGCTGTAAGTAGTGTGGTTGGTGGGTACGGGGAACTCAGTAAAGTGTAATGTTGTTGAGTGTACTGTAAGTAGGTGTGTTGGTGTACGGTAACTCAGTAAGTGTAATGTGGTTTTTAGTGTGCTGTAAGTAGCGCTAATGGTGTACGGTAACTCAGTAAGTGTAATGCGTTAGTGTGCTGTAATGTAGTGTGTGGTGGACAGTAACTCAGGTAAGTGTAAATGGGTTTAGTGTGCGTAAGTAGTAGTGTATTATGTGTAAGGTAACTCACA
>JAMWET010003528.1:0-47372 GCA_024036415.1 Prochilodus magdalenae | reverse complement strand
TTGATAAGGCCCACATTACTACAATGTAGAGCCCACATGACTACACATAGCACCTCTGTGAACCAGGGATGGTTATAATGACAGCACCTAATGCCCATTGTGCTCCAAATGCCTTAAAACACAACCTTTCCACATATAAATTTCACACTCTCATTTCTGTCGTCTCAAGACATTCAAACCTTAAAAAAATTGAAGTGTTAACAGTCATATTTCTGTCTTCCTAAGCCATCAACTTTGACCTGTTAATACAGACACTGAACTAGATGTTACGGACCAAACGGCGTTCCATACGAGGCAGCCATCATGCGTGTTGGAACTTGTACTTAACAGCAGGTATATCTCTACTCTTGGAAGACAATGTTTACTCATGTTGATGCTCGTGTCTTCTGTTCCTTTTGCCCAGCTGAATCGGTGCTAACACAGAGTATTATGGAACAGCCAAGAGGAGGATCTTGAGCAGTCATGTTAATCTTTGTCCACAGCCAGACATAATAACTGCGCTCCTGTTGAAGCTCAATGATGATTTATGAGGGAGGCCAGCAAAGAGCAAGCACCCTCTTGAACAGTGCAGGAAGAAGTTCAATAACACTGCTAGTTACAGAGGGATGTGATGTTGCAGTGACTGTGAGAAAGGCTTAATGAATGTCTTTATGAATGCAACTCCCGGTTCAGAGGAAGAAGACAGGATACCTCTAGTTCAATATTTTAGAGGTTGCACACTGCACCAGGCAACTTCTGAGATTTCAGAGCTTTGGGGGCGCACCCAGTGAGTCCACTGTCTCATGTTCTAAGTGTGTGCTGCTGGAAAGCATTTATTGTGGGGAGAGCAGATAACCGCCATGAAACACATGTACTTTTATTTGGTGAAGATTCAACTATATTTCTTTCACCTGGTTCTGAACTGTGACTTTTTTGTGACCTTTTCAAGAACCACTCTGCTCTCATCTCTTAAACAGCCTTAATGCTTTTCACTTTGCGCTGTGTACAGTAGCACTGTCATACCACTTCAATCCTACATCTAAATTCCGCTAGTGCACAAGCACATCTCCCCCTAACATCTCCCCCTGTGCCCTGACAATCAAACACAAATATATTGTATTCACTTACAAAATTACATAAATAGAAATGACCAGTTATTTTTTACCGGAAATGTTGAGAAAACACTTTCCAGTCCTACTGCCAACCGATAAATAAAACACAATCCCAAAATTCTTCTGGTCCAAATCTGGCCCACAGGATGTGAATGCGTGTTTAGGCGGAGATTGAAACCCCGATCTCCAGAGCGATAACCCCACTTGTTAACAATACGCGGCAGCGCATGTGAGGCGATTCAGGAGGGAGTTTGTGAGGGAAAGGGAGAAATGGCGGGAAAGCAACAACGTACTCAAACATAAGGGGATGTTTATTAAAGGACAGAAACAAACAGGGGATTTTGTGGGTCTCTGCGTCTTTTTTCTGGCGCAGAGTGACCCACACTCTCTACTCTATTTATTTATTTATTTATTTATTTAATCTTTTCAGCACTTGTTCCTTTTTGTTTCTTTTGCCTTTTTTCCTTTGCTTTTCTCTCTTTTTCTTTTCTGTCTTTTTCTATTCCTTTTCTTATTTCTCTTTTTATTTCTCTCTTTTTCTTTTGCTGTATCATACTGGCTACCCCTCTACAAAGGTGTAGCGGAGATGGTTGTTTGGTGGGGGCTTTTAATATGGCCGGCGCAGCGTGTTGGGTTGATCAGCCCAGGGCATTCTGGGGGTTGGCGTTCCGGGCTGTAGCCCCACAAGAACGGCACTGCCGCTGCCGCCCTCTGCTGGCTGCAGGCAGCATCGCCCGGACCCTTATCGGACCCCCTCCCCTACGGGCGGCTCCCAAAGCCTTTAAGTCGGCCGCACAATCGCGTTGGAATGCCCAAATAAGCTCAGGATCGAGGATGTGCCGGGCCGGGACCCAGCACTGGACCATACCCCTCCCAGTCCACCAGGTACTGGGTCCAGCCCTGGACTCCTGCGGACAGTATAAGTTATCACTCCGGACATCGGGGGTTCTATCCATGCCTAAACCTGCTCACTCTAACACATTCCCCCAAACAGTTCACTCACCACACACATAGTTTCACATGCATTCACATCCAGGAAACCCATTGCAAGATATGGGCCGCATATGCAGCAGATTAGGGTCATGCCTCAGCTAAAAATAGGAAACTGCTGTATCTGTGCTAGAAGTGAACCAGATCTGTTTTGGGACAGGTGGGCCAAATGCACGTTGCAAATTTCTGGGCCACCTTTGGCTCACAGCAGATTGTCAGTGCCAGCAGTGGGCCAGCAGTGCCATAGCTTTGCCAGATGTGGCCCACATCTGCTTGCTGTCTAGGATTTAGCATAAAAATGCTGACATGGCGTTATAACTGTGTGGTCTTGGACTAATGGTCAACTTTTTCACCCGATTCTTGCTCTCCAAATCAGTTACTTTTTAGGAAAAACATGGAAAAAATGTCCTGGATTTTTCATGACATCTGGTCACCCTGCTGCCAAATGAAGCCAGATCACAGGACATTACTTCCTCTCCTAAACCCTTTTTTCTTTTCTCTGGAAAAAAGAATTTAATTTCCATGGCTGGGGACTGACTGGCCACACAAATGGCAAGCGAGTTGGGCATCACCTCATATCTTTTAGAGTAGGAGACAGAAAGTGGATCACACCTTTTGCTTACCAGAGACATATATAAAAAAACAAGTACAACTACAACAACATTTTACTATGTTTAGGGATCCTGGCACTTGGTTTAGAGGAGTTTCAGCTTGAGCCCCTGAAGACATAGCCCCCAAGATACAGTTTGTAACTTGGTTAAACAAACAAAAAAAAAAGACCCCAAGCACCAAACTCCATTTCCTATTAACAATTTATTTGTCTGCTCCTTACATCCTTTTATTCATTCCTCTATCCTTCTATCTATTTTCTAAATCTATAGTCATATAAATGTATAGCCAACAAACTATACAAAAAAAGTGAAAATGCTCAGCAGCCATCCCCAAGCAGCAAACTACATTTTATACTGATGGCCATCATTTATGCACCTCCATTCTATAAATGAAGATGATTATTGTTTAAAAACTCTTTTTCTTTTAAAAGCAAGTTTACTAAACAGGATCAAGTTTAAGTTCAATTTAACCCAAAACTTGTCAACAAACCTTATAGCTATCATAATTGTTGTTTTAAACCTGTACGTTTCGTGATGTTTGTGGTAGTCCTAGGATCAAAATATAAGAAAAATAAAATAATAATTATCATATTTAAAAGACATTTCATGTTACATGTTGGTCATGTGTCGGTTGGGTTGTGAACTACGATGCTTTACTGCAACCTGCTGGTGGGGTGGGGGTCGGGGTTGGGCTAAATAATGCCAGAGGGGGGATGTTGTTCCAATACTTAACAAGTACACACAAATTAGGAAATCAAGCACTAAAAAAATTCAGCACCACATATTATAAATACTATCATGCATTCTTTCAGTTATATTGATTTTGCTTTTTTTAAAACCAGCTAGAAGTAAACATGCAACTCAATTTGAAATTAAAAATAAAGTTCATCTTGCTGTGGATGAGCACTGATTTCAAGAGAACAAAAAAAGTCTATATTTTAATCATTTTAATAAAAACAGTTAAACAGTTTAATAATATTTAATATTTTCACTCAACAGTCTATGTTTCACTCTGTAATTAGCACAATCTATTTCTTTGAATTCACAGCTCGTTCATAACTTTTAGCTCACAGACCGTCCAAACAAACCCTGCAAGCACCAGGTAACAGGAAAATACTTATGTTCAATATATATATAAACAAATATAAATCATTTATAAAAATCTACGCAACGCTGTTTAAATCTATCTGTGTATGTGAAAGTGAATTGTTCTGAAACATTTTGTGCAAAATGAAAAATTTAACAATAAAGTAATATTATATTATAGGTTATGTAGTAATATGTTATACTACAATAAACCTTACCAAAACCCTAACCTCAACTCAAAACCTAATCCTAACCCTCACTTTTAATATTAATCCCAACCCAAACCTAATCCTGACCCTAAACCAAAACTTAATCCAATTACACTCCAGTTACAGGATGGTGTCAGCATAATCTTTAAAAAAGTTTATTGAGGATGTTCAGATTGTCTGTACATGTTCGGTGATGTCTCAGTTAAACATCCGCAGGTATGAACTTGCACAAATAATGTGAAAAATAACTGAATTCATTAGGGTTAATAATAAATCATATTTACACAGTAATAAAACATCTCCTGATAGTTATTAACAGAATTTGTTTCGATGCTTCCTTGTTTCTAGAGTTTGTTGTTTCTGAGAGTCTTTTGAGAATTTATTTCTTAAAAAAAGAACCACAAATAAAGTGTTTCCAAATTCTGTTACTGGCACAGTCCTAATGTGACTCATTTCAGAAGTTTTAAATATATATATACATACATATACATACATATGTACATACATACGTACATATATATGCATACATACATACTATATATAACTATATATATACCACAATTCCATTGCAGCAAAATGTTACTAAGTAGTTTGTATGGCCCCCACACGCTTGTATGCAACGTGGGGGCATGCTCCTAATGAGATGACAGATGGTGTCCTGGGGGATCTCCTCCCAGATCTGGACCAGGGCATCACTGAGCTCCTGGACAGTCTGAAGTGCAACCTGGTGGCGTCGGATGGACGGAAACATAATGTCCCAGAGGTGTTCTATTGGATTTAGGTCAGGTGAGCCAGTGGGCCAGTCAATGGCATTAATTCCTTCATTCTCCAAGAACTGCCTGCATAATCTCGCCACATGAGACTGGGCATTGTTGTGCACCAGTAGGAATCCAGGACCCACTGCACCAGTGTAGGGTCTGACAAAGGGTCCGAGGATTTCATCCCGATGGCTAATGGCAGTCAGGGTGCCGTTGTCTAGCCTGTAGAGGTCTGTGCGTCCTTCCAGGGATATGCCTCCCTAGACGATCACTGACCCACCACCAAACTAGTCATGCTGAATGATGTTGCAGGCGGCATAACATTCTCCACGGCGTCTCCAGAGCCTGTCACGTCTGTCACATGTGCTCAGGTAAAACCGTCTCTCATCTGTGAAAAGTACAAGGCGCCTGTGGCGGATCTGCCAATTCTGGTGTTCTGTGGCAAATGCCAATCGAGCTCTACGGTGCTGGCCAGTGAGCACAGGGCCCACTACAGGACGTCGGGCCCTCAGGCTGCCCTCATGAGGCCTGTTTCTGAATGTTTGGTCAGACACATTCACAGCAGTAGGGCTCTGGCAGTACTCATCTTGATCCTCCTTGCACAAAGGAGCAGATACCGGTCCTGCTGAGGACCTTCTACAGCCTTGTCCAGCTCTCCTAGAGTAACTGCCTGTCTCCTGGAATCTCTACCGTACTCTTAGGACTGTGCTGGAAGACACAGCAAACCTTGTGGCAACCTTGTAGTCCTTCAGTAGTTGGACTACCTGTGCAACCTCTGTAGGGTCCAGGTACCGCACCATGGTACTAGTAGTGACGCTGACCCAAGTCTACTGCAAAACTAGTGAAAAATCAGTGGGAAAAGATGAGGGGGACAAAATGTCAATGACCTTGTCAATGTCCTTTTAAACCATTCCTGTTTTGGGGGGTGTCTATATATATATATATATATATATAAACATATACAGGGGTTGGACAATGAAACTGAAACACCTGTCATTTTAGTGTGGGAGGTCTCATAGCTAAATTGGACCAGCCTGGTGGCCAATCTTCATTAGTTGCACATTGCACCAGTAAGAGCAGAGTGTTGGTGCACGTCTTGCTGGCGCATCTGTGACCAAGACAGCAAGTCTTTGTGATGTATCAAGAGCCACGGTATCCAGGGTAATATCAGCATACCACCAAGAAGGACGAACCTGCACCAGCATCACGAAGTGACCTGGCCACTATCCTGCAAGAAGAATGGCTTAAAATCCTTTTGACCACTGTGCAGGACTTTTATATGTCATTCCCAAGACGAACTGACGCTGTATTGGCCGCAAAAGGAGGCCCTACACCATACTAATAAATGATTGTGGTCTAAAACCAGGTGTTTCAGTTTTATTGTCCAACCCCTGTATATATTAGTGATGTTACCAATTCTTTATCATTTAGGTGGCTTGCAGGTTTTTGAGATTCTGAAAGTAAAAAATAAATAAATAAAAAAATTTTTAGATAATCTGACTAAGCTAATGCTTACACTGACTAGCACAGTTTAATTAGCTGACTAATTCTACACATGGTAAAGGTTAGTATTTCAGTTAATTGATTCCAGTTAATGGTCCCTCAAATTCAGTCCCTTCTTTAGAGTTGTTAACTAGAATTTTCCCCAAATCTAATCTGATGTTAGAATTAAGAAATATTAGGCAGAAGCAATAAATCATCAATAAATTTCGTCAATAATTCAAATCAGTTTAAGTGTAATGGTATGACATTATTAAAGATAATTAAAAAGAATTTTGTAATGTTTTTGTAATCCAATTTGAAATCAGATAATTTGGCTAGCTAACTAACTGTCCACCCTCCAATAAAATGTTTGATACCTGATCACAGTTACCATAAATGTGCAATGTTTAGGATATTTAACTATAATTCAGAAGCAGGGGTCCGGTTTAGCTATGTAGAGGCGAGGACGCAGTACGGGGAGGGTCCTGCGAATTTGTACTCTTCGGTTCATTACAGCACCCGAAAATACTCCATTTCATAAAAACCCTGACTTAGAAACAATTTTCATCTAAACTACGAAACAATGGCAACCAAATCACAACGCCACCAGAGGAATAAAGGCCAAGACTCTGTCCACGAGGAGTCACTGCTAGTTATATTTTGACGAATAGTGCTGCGACCTCAGCATTGGCATGGAGGCCTTTGTTGCTATACTTTGGATTTTTTTTTCTTTCTAGCCTAATGTTAGTGAACTGGAAACCGTAATGTTGTGATAACCCGCTGCCACCTTCATTTGGTGACTTAAGGTGTTTGGGTAATGCTGGTTGCACTTTGGCTGGAAGTTTGTTGCTTTATATGTATAGTTCCACCAAGATGTTTGTTGTGCTTTTTGAATTTTTCCTTTTTATCCAACATTTTCTCTATGGGCTAATATTGTATAATACATTAGGAATTGGTGCTTTTCATATATTGTATATATGGAAATATAATATACAGTGATATTATTTGTTTGTATTATTTGTTTGGTTACTTATGAAGTTTTTAATCAGAAGAATGTATCAATATGTATTATCAAAATATGTATATGATCAAAATTTGGTGGGAAATGTCACATAAATCTAATAATTTTCTTATTATTAGTTGTATAAGTTTAATAATAAGTTTCTAATTATTAGTTGTATTAATCTTTTTTCAGATGTTACTGCACCACGTCGCATTGTTGTGCCATTGGATTTAAATGAAACAGAATTCTTTCAGGCATTTAGAGACCAATTACCTGAGTTGCCAGAAAAATTTTAACCCTGCAAAGTGAATGGTCAAAGGATGATTATTCCTTTGAGGTTACCAAACTTGTGCCCTAGGGAATTACAAAGCAGTAATGCTTTATACATACGTCCAAAGGTAGGCAAAGAACAACTTAAACCCAACTTCAATCTGAACCTAATTCTGAGATTGCAATAAATAAAGTTGGATTTGTTTATAAAGAAATATTTAATGTTGAGTAAAAATTTATAAAAAGACAGGACTCAGACACTTTTTAGAACCTACACAATTGCTATAAATGTGGAGTCATTTTATAGCCATATGCAGCATGTATGGGAATGTGAAATATATAAATTGTAAAATGACCCCATTTCTGACTAAAAGAGATCTAATCATATCTTTTTCAGAGTTCTTCAAGCCAGACTTTACCTTCCACTGCCACCCGTCCTTTTGCAGCTCAGGGTCATGTTCTATCTACTGCAGTCAGCCAGCCCTCTGCAACTCCAGTTCAGGTTCAATCTACCACAGCCAGCCGGACCTCTGCAACTCAAGGTCAGGGTCCATCTACCACTGCTAGCCAGCCCTCTGCAACTGGAGGTCAGGTTCAATCTACCACAGGCAGCCGGACCTCTGCAACTCAAAGTCGGGCTCCACTAACTACAGCCAGTCGACCAATTGCACCTCGAGGCCAGGTTCCATGTACAACTGATAGCCAGTCCTCTGCATTGACAGGACAGGTACCTCCTACCACTTCCAGCTGGCCCTCTGCTCCTGGTCAGTTTTGGGTAATCCTTCAACAGGTTTCACCCACTACACCTAGTCAGTCATCTGCACCTCCTGGCCAGGTTATGGCGAACATTGCCAGAACCTCCTCAGCAGTACCAAGCAGTATTCCACCCACCACTGCCAGCCAGTACGGTGCAACCCTATCCAATGTTCCACTCACCACCACCAACCAGACCTCTGCAGCCACAAACCACATTCCACCCACCACCACCATCACTGTTGGTGACAGTTCTGAGGTGATAAGGTTGGTTGTTTGTTCACCTATATAAGGGTGTCTTGTGTCAGACTGGCTTTCAAATTGTAAACTGAACTGCAGTCCAATAATTAAACAGTTTTAAGTAAATTAAAATAAATAATTCCATTTATTTTTGTTCTATAATTTGTGGTACACAGGAAGGACATCTATATGGACTCATCTGAATCGGATGTTGAAGAGGTTCTTCTGGCATCTCCACTCCAAAATTAACAGTGAACATGTATGTACATGCAGCTCTATCTGTTTATCTGTTTAAATCTTTTTAAAAATTGTCACAATTTTATTTTGTGAATATGAACACCACCGTCATTGTAAGGTGCAAGTGCATCCTAAAGTGTGCATGTAGTGCTCTGGCTAGAAGCTACTTTGACTGGCATAAAGTGCCAAATGTAGAATTTGTTGGGGAAATGGCAGAGGACTATAGAGGTCCAAGAAGAGAGTTTTTCAGGTCAGTGTCAAATTAAGTGTTGTAAATATGGCCGTACTGACATCTAATTACATGTTTTTTCCCTTGTTTTTATGCTAAAGACTCCTTATGATTGAGCTCCAGCAAAGATTGGAGTTTTTGTTGGAAAACCTGGACAGTGGCTCTTCAATTATAACCAAAGAGCTTTAGCCCCCTATTCTTTGAATATTGCAAAATGTTATTTTTTTTTCCTTTAGTTCTTTATACAAACTGTAGAAAAAACACAAAATGGTAAATTAATTAGGTAATTATGTATTATTAGCAATTACTTATTCATTGTTAAGGTTTGTTTTAAAGCAATCTAAGAATGTATATGGATATAAATGTTAACATACAAGAAAACCACAATGATACATTTTCTATAATGATTCAGGTTGCCACATGTAGTACTGTTAACGAAGTTAAGGACATCAGAAGCACCCTGGGAGACTTCATTGCAGAGTGTGGTGTGCCAAACATATACTGTGCTTCACTGACTGACATGCCTACAGTTTTTGAACAGATCATCACTCATCATTTGTACCACAGATAAGAAAGTTTATGTCACGCCTGTGGGTCTGCCTGCCTCCGCTCCTCCGAACTCCAGTTCCCGGGGTGCACCGTCCGGTGACGTCACGCCCACACTCTCCTGCCCCTCGTATCCCACGCGCTCTGATTCGCCAGTCTTTTGATTGCGGCCAGCTGTCACTGGTGTTTATAAGCCACGCGGGCACACGCATTCAACGCGAAGCTTTGCAGATCCCATTTGCGATTCTGAGCCTCACTAACCTGTTGTGTTTTTTTGCAGTGATCAACCATCGTTTTTGCCCTTCGGCTTCCTTGATTTCTCCCCCGGTGAGCTCTGGCTTTTGACCCTCGCCCTGTCCTTCGGTTTCCCCTTCAGTTCACTTCCTGGTTGTTTTGTTTCGCCAGACCCGGCTTGGGAACAAATAAACTTTCATTTACTGTGGCTCTGCGCGCGTCGCGTCCTCATTTTCAGACGCCTGACAGTTTAGTACAAAATTACATTTACATAGTAGCATACAACCTTGTACACAGGTTTTGAGCAATTTATACTATTGACTAGTAAAAGCAAATTAATATATTTTAGAGCAGTTTCTATTTATTCATACAATATAAAAAAAATTAAAAGCCAAATAATATAGTTGTTGTACCATAATTTGTGCATTTTCCGTTTTTTGTTCATTTCAGTAAATAAACAGTTATATGTGTTGTTAGTACATGTATATTTACTTTTAAAAAATATGTATAACATCACATCACATGGTTATAATTATCTTATTTATATAGAACCATGGGCCACATTTAAGGCAAGATGTCACGCCTGTGATGGCCGGTGATGGCTGAGCCACAGCAACTGCAATCGGCCCTCCGTAACCAAGGCCGTTTGCTTGGTGAGACCTGTCGAAGGGTTGACGCATTGACCGAGTCGGTTAACAGTCTGGCGCAGCAACAAGCCGGCCAACTAGCACAGCTCATTCAGATATCTGATAGCCTTGGTGATCTCACCGAGAGGCTCACCCTACTCACTGCTCCGCCCACCGCCGGAGCCGAGTCCGCCACTACTGCTCCGGTGCCTGCTCCCGCCGTGGCTGGCTCGTTTCCAGTGAGCAAACCTGAGAAATATGACGGAGCGCCTAGCCAGTGTCAGGGTTTTCTGTTACAATGCTCTTTATTTTTCTCTAACTCTCCTCCGAGCTCGGATAGCGCTCGGATCTCCTTCGTGGTTTCTCGCCTCACAGGTCGAGCCTTGGACTGGGCTACTGCGGTGTGGAGATCCTATGGACAGGCGACCTACGAGCGCTTCATCCAGGACTTCTCGGAGGTGTTCGACCACCCGAACGAGGGCCGTTCATCCGGCGAGCTCCTGATACGGATGAGGCAGGGAATCCGTCCGGTGGCGGAGTACGCGCTGGATTTCCGTATCGTGGCCGCAGGTAGCGGGTGGAACGAGCCAGCGCTCGTGGTCGCGTTCCGCAACGGTCTTCATCCCGACCTTCTCAAGGAGCTGGCCTGCCGGGACGATGGGCTGGACCTGGACAAACTCATCGCGCTGGCGATTCGACTGGACCAACTCAAGCGCGGCGCTGTCCAGTCGGCTCGACGCGCTTCCTCCGCTCGCTCCCGGCAGCTGGCATGCTCGTGGTCCGTGGGAGCTCTGCCTCGTCCTACCTCCAGAGTCTCCGGTAACAGCGTGCCGGAGGAACCGATGCAGGCCGACTCCGCACGTCTCACCCCAGCGGAACGGAGGATGGTTGCCAAGTCCATGCAAATCCCCGTCACTTTACGCTATCGAGGGCTCTCACTCACCTTCCCAGCGCTGATTGAGTCAGGAGCAGAGGGGAACTTTATCCCAACTAGGGTGGCCAAGCAGCTGTCCATCCCCGTTGTGACTCTAAACCACTCCTTGAGACTTTCTGCAGTGGATGGAGACCCCGTAGGAAGGGGCGTCGTCTCCTTTATTACCCCCTCCGTGACTATGGCGGTTAGCGCCCTTCACTCTGAGGAAATTAGGTTTTTTGTCCTGGACTCCTCGGAGTATGCAGTGATTTTAGGACTTCCATGGTTGAAAATGCATAACCCTGTTGTTTCTTGGGCGGACAGAGAACTTGTCACCTGGTCATCCCATTGTTTTAATCACTGTCTTATGTTTCCACAGATCTCCCTCTCGTCTACGTCTATAGAAAGTCCGGACAGCCCAACTCCTGTGTGTATTCCCCCAGAATACTGCCTATCCGAGGTATTCAGCAAGTCCAAGGCCACCAAATTGCCCCCACACCGGTCCTACGATTGTGGTATTGAACTACTCGAAAACACCACTGTTCCCAAAGCACGAGTGTACCCCCTGACACAGGCGGAGGAAATTGCAATGGAGGAATACACACGGGAGGCTCTAGCCCAGGGATTCATTAGGCGCTCCACGTCCCCGGCGGCCGCTGGGTTTTTTTTCGTTAAGAAGAAGGACGGCGGCCTCCGTCCGTGTATCGATTATCGTGGTCTAAACGCCATCTCTAGGCCGTATTCATTTCCCCTTCCGCTCGTTCCAGTGGCTCTCGAGCAGCTCCGAGGTGCGGTCGTTTTCACGAAATTAGACCTCCGTAGCGCGTATAACCTTATCAGAATTAAGGAGGGTGACGAATGGAAAACGGCCTTCCTCACCACTAGGGGGCACTACGAATACACGGTGATGCCCTATGGGTTGAGGAACGCCCCCTCAGTGTTCCAAGCATTCATTAATGATGTACTCCGGGACATGATTGGTCGGTTTGTAATCGCGTATATTGACGACATCCTGGTATATTCCCCGGACTTGCCCACTTGGAATTATTAGCGGTTAAGCTGGCTTTCGAGGAGTGGCAACACTGGCTGGAGGGGGCCCAGCACCCCTTCCTAGTACTGACGGACCACAAAAACCTAGAATACCTGAGGTCCGCTAAACGGTTGAATTCCCGACAAGCCCGCTGGGCGTTGTTTTTTACCCGTTTTAATTTTCGGTTAACCTACCGTCCCGGCACACGGAACACCAAAGCAGATGCTCTGTCGCGTATATATGAACCCGAAGCCAGTGAGGAGCCCAATTCTAAGACTATTCTCGAGCCCACAGTGTTTCTGGCCCCAGTTAGGTGGGAGATCGACGCCGACATTGAGCGGTCCAATGCGGAGAGCGAAGTTCCGGAGGGTTGCCCCCCTGCCAGGTTATATGTCCCTGAGCGCTTCCGCAACCGTCTCATCACTTGGGCGCACACCTCTCTTACCACCGGTCACCCAGGCGAAAACCGTACCTTTAATCTCCTTTCGGGACGATACTGGTGGGAGGGTATGCGCTCTGATATTCATCGGTTCGTCGCCTCCTGTACGGTGTGTTCCAAGTGTAAGACTCCCCGTACGCTACCCGCTGGAAAACTGCAGCCATTGCCCGTACCGAACCGGCCGTGGTCGCACATAGCGGTAGATTTTGTCACTGACCTCCCCAAATCCCAGGGCATGACGGTCATCCTCGTGGTCATAGACAGGTTTTCGAAGGGAGTGCGCTTCGTTCCGTTTGCGCAGCTCCCTACGGCATTTCAGACCGCGGAATGCTTGTTCCATCACGTGTTTTGCTTCTTCGGCGTCCCGGAGGACATCGTATCCGATCGAGGTGCCCAGTTCACTTCCCGTGTTTGGAAGGCATTCATGACTAAGCTGGGCATCTCGGTCAGCCTTACCTCCGGCTACCATCCGCAGAGCAACGGCCAGTGCGAGAGAGCCCAGCCAACCAGGAGCTCGCAAAATTTCTCCGCGTGTACTGCCACGATAATCAGTCAGACTGGGCGACGTATCTTCCCTGGGCAGAGATGGCGCAGAATTCACTCACCAGCTCCACCACTTCTCTCACTCCCTTTCAGTGCATTTTAGGTTTCCAACCCCCACTCATGCCATGGTCTCCACAGTCGTCGGACGTGCCCGCCGTGGATCACTGGATGAGGAGGAGCGAGGAGGTGTGGGAGCAGACCCACTGGCGCATCGGGTCCGTCGTGCAACGACAAAAGGAGCAGGCGGACAAACATCGAGGCAGCACCCCAGTATACTCTCCGGGAGACCGCGTGTGGCTTTCGACCAGGGACCTCAGGCTGCCTGGAGGGTGCAAGAAGCTAAGCCCAAAGTACATCGGCCCATACCGGATCGTGAGTAAGGTTAATGACGTGACGTATAAACTGGCGTTGCCTCCCCAGTGCCGGATGTGCCCTACTTTCCATGTGTCACGGTTCAAGCCTGTAGTCCCTGGCCCGCTCGACGAGGTGCTGCCCGAGGCCACACCGCCGTCCCCCGTCTGGTTCGAGGGAGTTGCAACTTACGCGGTGCGCAAGCTCCTGGACTCCAGAAGGAGAAGCGGAGGTCTCCAATACCTAGTCGACTGGGAGGGGTTTGGACCGGAGGAGCACAGTTGGATACCGGCGTCTGACGTGCTAGACCCGGCCTTGATAGCGGACTTCCACCACCGTCACCCGTCTCGTCCTGCTCCCAGAAAGGGGACCCAGGGGGACGCTCTCGCCTGTCTTCGGGGAGGCCGTCGGCGCGTGGCGAGCAGTCTCGACGGGGGCGGCCACCCCGCGAACCGCGAAACCCGTCCCGAATCTACCGGAAGGCCTGCGGCGCGGGGACGGCTCCCACCGGGGTCCAGGGGCGAGTCTCGGAGCTCTCTGCGGCATCCCCCCGAGAGTGGTTCAACGTCGGCGACCTCCGCGGCGGGGCGACCGTCGGCCCCGCTCGGACGCTTTGGGGGGGGGGGTGGTGCTGTCACGCCTGTGGGTCTGCCTGCCTCCGCTCCTCCGAACTCCAGTTCCCAGGGGGCAAGGTCCGATGACGTCACACCCACACTCACTCGTTCTCATTCGCCGACTTATTGATTACGGCCAGCTGTCAGGGGAGTATATAGGCCACTACGGAACGAGCAGTCGGCGCGAAGCTTTGCCAATCTCATTTGCAAGCCTGCGCCCCACTAACCTGTTGTCTCTTTTTCTCACAGTGATCGACTGCTTGTTCCCCTTGGTTTACTCCACTGGCACCTCCGTTTCGGCTTCCTTGGTTTCCCCGGTAATCTCTGTTTTTTCCAACCCGCTTTAGTCTGTCCCCTGAGTGTTTGTTGGTTCGCCAGACTCGGCGTGTTATCTAATAAACTTTTCAGTTACTGTGGCTCAGCGCGCGTCACGTCCACTTCTTTGCCGCCTGACACAAGAACAGATTCCAAAAGATGCTTTCCAAGTTAACATTCTATAACTAAATGTTTTAAGCAAATGTATGATGTAATTTAGATGTCATTTTCCTATCTAAGCAGCTAACAATAATTTTAATAAATTTACACATTAACACAGTCCAGTACATTTTGAACCTGCTTTTAAACAGTGCTGTACATGGATTACTTGTGGATGTTGTAAAACTAATACTTTACATCTATTTACAATGTATTTAAGGTATTCAGTGTGGCCAGCATGATACATCAGTTCATATCAGGAATGAACTCATGTGGACAGATGTGGCAAAGTTCTGGGCACTGTTCCTCCCTGTGTTTACTTACACAGGTAGTAAATTCCATGTTCCTCTGGAAATGTTGGCTGATGTCCATTTAAGGCAAGTTGCACTATTTCAACTTTTAATGCACATAGCTTTAAAAGGAGCCATAGGGTTTGGGAAAGTTCAGAAAGTTAAATAAACCCCCACATAATATAAAAGGTACGTCTTCTAACCCTTATTAACCTGTAGGAAGACTGGTTTATAACAGTTGTTCAAGTCTGTTGAACTGCCAGAAGAACAAATAATGCAGTACAGTTTTTTGTCTTGAATGTTTTATGTAACAACTATAACATCTGTATTTCAATAAATGAGTAAACAGAGGTTATGTCCCACATGACAAATGTATTTTTGAACAAGACAAAACTATGAGCAAAAGAACGTGTACACACACACGTCACAGAAACTATACATTCGTAGTGTTCCAAAAAAAAAAGACTAAAGCTGGACTCATCACTGAGGATGACCCACCACCATTCTGAATCACTCAAACGGTCTGGCACGACACCACTGCAGTCTTTGGTGACGTTGACATGTGTTAGGTTGTGCAGCTATCAGCCAATGGTGCTGTGCTAACAGGATGACTCATGGAGGACACCACTGCTTGTTTAATGTCCCCAGCCCAGTCGTGGATGTTGAGTCAGTCAGGTACAGTGATGAGGCCCATCCTTGCTTACGTCATGTTTGCAGCTGAGTGGAAAAGTTCAATCATTTGCATGTCTCACAATGTCAAACTTACCCACCAAGTTTCATTCCCATTGGTTGATTAACAGCACATAGGCTCACGTTATGACAATAATTAAATATGGCAATAGGCATGAACACCAAACGTCACATTTTCAGTTTGCATCACTGTCAAATGTTTACTGGTTTACAAATCCTAGGAAAGATATAACACCTAAATGATGTCTAATCCAAGCTGTTCTCTGGGACCCCCAAGTGGATTAAATCTAGCTACCAGCTGCTCCATGTTTTCAGGGTCCTAGGTGAAGTGATTATGAGGCACAGTAACGCTATCTGGCCTGTCCACTACAGGGGCACCACCTGTAACAGGGGCTCCTCTACTACTAGCAGCCGCAGTTGTTGGTGGATCCAGATTGCTTTCACTTATTGAAGCACTTGAACCAAAAAGGTCATGCATTGCAGTTGATGTCTGTCCCTGCTGTTCCAAGCAGCCTCACACAAAAATCGGCATCGGGCTCTGGTGTCTTTCTGTTCTTAAACCATGATTGTTCCATTGGCGGACAAAGGCATCCCTGTTGATCCTTGGCAGGTACACATAATGAATAGCCCAGAGATGCATCTCATTGTCGATATTGACAACACCTTGACTCTCCAGGAAACTGAAGAGGTCATGGTAGACGTTTGTCAGCCCCATCCAAAGGTCACCCCATAGCCTCTCAATGCGCTGTTTGTGCGTGCTCCTTCCTCTGAGAGGACTGCCTCTTTCAGAGCCTCTAAAAATGTTAATCAGTAGGCACACTGCATTGTTCCCTCCACCACAATCAGTCCTGATTCTAGAGGGCACACCATACTTGGCCACTGCATGTATGAATCTGTTCATCACAGTGCTACTCAAATTGTTGTCGGAATGCACATAGAAAGACAATGAGGCAACTGTACCCATCGATGCCTCCATGAAATGACTATCCTTCACCTAAAAAAAAAGGTTAATATACATAAAAGTATCATAATGAATTTAGCTGCTTGTTTGCAAAAATAAAAAATATATATTTCTAAATACAATTTGTCCGCATTTACCTTACGGGTAACACGGGATTTGGTCCAGTCACACGGTGCGCTATTCGGTGAAGTCTCTGAGACATTGCTCTGAGTGCTGCTGCTGTAGGGTTAACCCGTCTCATGCTCATCCTCACTCCGCATCTCTGCACACGTACTCCCATCACACGTAAATGTGCCCTAACAGCTTCAGGTCCAAGCTGATCATTTCCAGCTACCAGGTCCCTGATCATGTCATCCAGAGCAGAGTCTGATATCTCAGAATGTGATCCAGAACGAGAAAGTCTGAAGTGTCTGAAATCCAGAGACAATACACCCTTCAATATGTTAAGAACTATATATATATACACACACACACCAATTAACAAACTTAAGAGTTCATATAATACAAAAAAACAGATTAACAGCTGATCAATTTACTGTGCATAGTAAATATGAATTGAATTTCTGCTCCTGCCTTATGGTGATTTTGTCATGAACTTTGAAATGTTCTATTAGTACAAACATGAATAAAGACATTTTGCAGATGGCGCTGCACAAGGATGATGGGTCTATAAATACCTGTGGGGTGTGTGTGATGGAATTCATAGATTGGGAAGAGCGGGTACAGTGCAGGGAATGTCTCGTTCCATGTGTGGAAAATGGCTCCAGTGCAGGTGTAATGATTGGCTAAAAGGAGTGACTGACCATTTGGGTGTATCAAAAACCATAGTGTGAAGGGAGTAGCTGAATCTGCAGGTATATATACCAGCAGTGGTAGTCTACAGGGAATTCAAAAGATGAAACTGACAAGTCCTCTCGGTGTGTTTCGCTGCTTGTAAACAGATTGTTTCGTTTCCAGGCAAGAACTACTTCTAAACGTCATTGCAGGTCCTCCACAACCAATTCTCTTGTTTACAGGCCTTCAGGAACATTCACATGTCTGGACTGGCCCACGAAAACTCATCTGTGGGATTACCTGGAACAACCAGTAAAATGCCAGAGAAAGGCATTCCCCATATCTGGCCCAACTGATCAATTCTTTGATGTAAGACTGTCTGAACATTGATGTGGCCTACATCCAGGAACTTGTCCAGGCCAGGCCTAATCCAATTACCACTGTTATTGGTGCTGGTGAAGGTTTTACAGACTATTGGATGCACTTCAGTCACAGGGGACTCTTTATTTTGTCTGGTGAGTTTATTATTGCAAATTGGTTTAGGCATGTGGTCAGGTCAGGAACTTTATCTTTATATGAATTAAATGTCCATTTTAAATACATAACTTCATTATAAATATTGGTGTTTTAAATATAATTCACTTGCCCTTAAATGCCGTTTGACTGTAATCAGAGACACATGCAAGACGTCTGCCATTTGTGGACGACCTCTAGTGCCACTCAAAGTCAGAGGTGCCTGGTACCCCGAAGTTGCTGCCAAAACAAATGGATTGCTTAAGTCCGAATATTTTGGATATTATAGTTAAAAATTATCAGCACTTTGTGAAGCCATGAAACATTGAACATAAACATATAACCACTAACATACAGTTCAAAAGTATGTTTCAGCTGTTCATATTAAGCCTTAAAAGTACCTTGCTGTGGTTGAACACATGTCCTAATTTCCTGGCAATATTGAGCAACATCATTAATAAGCTGATCTGCTGCAGAGACATTAATCAGTCTCCCCCTCGCCCATTCTATGCTCCTCTGCATTGTGTCCAATCTACACAAAGAAATAAATATGTCATGAATTATTAATTCATCTTCTAAACCACTTTTTATGTTTCTGGGTCTGGGGGTGCTGGAGTCAGCAATCGTTGGGTGCAAGGCAGGAAACATCCTGCACTCACATGTGTGTGGGGCAAGCACACACACACGTGCACATGGGCATGCAATTTAGTATCTCCAGTCTTTCTGACTGGGTGGATGAACGAATTAATGAATAAGTGGATTGATGGGCTACCTTCCTGGATGATTCATGTCCAACTCACATTTAACACACTTTATTTGATTAAGAAGACATACAGGTGTACAGGTAGGTAAATCTAAAATTGGCTTTGGTGACCAGTGATCTAAAATAAGTGGTCTGACCCAGGTACCCCGGTCCTGCACAGTCTAGTATTTCCACTTGCAACATTCCACTCAGAAGTAAGATCAGGTTTACTGAATCAGAACTCGCAGATGGTATATTCCAAAAGAGTCAATTCCAACTTCTTGCGCAGTAGTAGTCGAAAAATCGACTCTTTTTGAATAACCCATCTGCTAGTTCTGAATCTTGGCCAATTACTCCAAGAGTCAGTACACAGGAGTCGACTTTTCCACTCTGTTGACTCCATAAACGCTGCACCACCAACTAAGAAACGGTAAAAACCAAAAACTAACTGCATTTTCCACTGTACGTTGTGGAAAATTGTACGGAATGGAGATTGCTGTCACGCTTCCAGGTCTTCCCGGCTCCTTTACTCTCCCGGACTCCACTTCCCAGAGGGCTCCACTCGATTACGTCACGCCCACATGTACCCAGCCGTCCAGCCAGATACGCTCTAGGTCATCTGAGTTCTAGAACCAGCTGTCCCTAGTTGTACCTTATCTCCAGGATAAACAGTTAAATACACTGATGTAAAACACCTAAAATTGATGCTTTTACAACTACAGCTGACCTTAACGCCCCATTGAGTACAGAAACGCGTTGTTTAGGTCCCCCAAGTCACATACGTAAATATGTGCGGCTACCGTTGTCTAAGTCTGGAGAGAGTGGCTTCCATGGACAAGCAGCGGCCTGTTTTCCTTACTAGTTAAACAATTAAACTGTTTACCTTATTAACGTTGAATTAAGAACATCGGGTCCAGGATTATCTGTCAAAAGAATAAGAGTGCAATCGCTTAGTGTCCATCTACAACGCAGAACAAACTCTCTTCTCGCCATTTTCCAGCTAGGGTTAATGTGGCTAGCTATCGCTTTTTTTAAATAACAAGGCCCAATACAAAACATGCCCACTGTGGCACGCCCATTCTTTGCTGCCATCTGCTGTGTCCTGGTGAGCACAGCAATATAATTCTGCCTATAGGTTGCGCTAGTTAATACTCGCACCACGGATCAGGGTGACTAGCATCATAATTTTACACCTTAAACGTTTCCTGTAAAAGAGCATACCAATACAACCTTACATTTATATATAAAATGTATTTTACCCAAAAATATTGTAGCGATCGTGAGGCAGCCATCGACTCAAGAAGCATGGTTAAACCAAAAGCTCTTTATTTTAGAAGAGGGCGCGACTCACTTAGAGCATTTACAAATGCTAGAAGCGTAAAACCCAACAACCCACAGCATGCAAACAGCCCTAAGGTCACTAACCTAGCTAAGAATCTACTAAATGGTAGATTCAGAGTGGTGCCTACCACTCTGCATAACCCCACCCAGTCTCTTTGATGGCGGCTCGTGGTGATGGCCAGCTGGGTCGCGAGCGTGCGGTTGAACCGCTCCACCAAGCCATCGCTCTGCGGATGAAGGGGGGTGGTGCGGGTCTTACGTACCCCCAGCCGTTTGCAGACCTCCGCCATCACCTGGGATTCGAAGTTCCGACCTTGGTCGCTGTGGAGCTCCTCGGGAATGCCGAAACGGCAGAAAAAGTCCTCCACCAGCCGGGTAGCGGTGGTCGCCGCGCTTTGGTCAGGCACTGCGTACGCCTCGGGCCACTTGGTGAAGAAATCCATGGCCACGAGGACGTACCTGTTCCCGTCCTCAGTCACCGGGAATGGCCCCAGCACGTCCACTGCGACTCTCTCCATCGGCGCACCCGAGCGCAGAGATTGCAGCGGCGCTCTGGATCTGCCCACCGGCCCCTTTTTCGCAGTGCATAAGTCACAGCAGTGGACAAACAGTTCTACATCGGCCCGGCAGCCTGGCCAGTAAAAACGCTGCCGGAGTTGTCGGAGCGTCTTTGTGACGCCAAAGTGTCCCACACCGGCCGGCCCACGGATGGCACACAGTATGCGCTGCTGCAGGCTCCGCGGCACCAGCAACTGCCACGCATATCTCCCCGGCACAGCATCCTCCCAGCGCCGGTAAAGCAAGCCCCCGCGCTCACACAAGCTGTCCCAGGCCGAGCGATAAGCTTTGCACTCCGGGCCGAGCGGCGTCACGTCTCGCCAGTCCGGCCGCTGCCCCGCGCGCTTCCACTGTAGAATTTTTTTGAGCACAGGGTCCTCCCCCTGCGCTTTCACGAGCTCCTCCCGGCCGCACGGCTCTGTTTCGCCGTCACCAGAGTCACTGACTGCGGCCACTCTCTCTTCCACCTCCGCCTCACGCTGCTCCAGCCGCGCGCAATAGCGACACTCTAACTCCAGACACGGGCGGCGTGACAGCGCATCCGCGTTGCTGTGCAAGCGCCCCGCACGGTGCTGGATGGTGAATTGGAATTCTTGGAGCGCAGTAATCCACCGAGCAACTTGTCCCTCTGGCTCTTTAAACTGCATTAGCCAGGTTAACGAGGCATGATCAGTCCGCAACACAAAGGGGGTAGCATACAGGTAGTGTCTGAAATGTTTCAGTCCCGACACTACTGCTAACAGTTCGCGGCGTGTAACACAGTAATTGCGCTCCTGTTTGCTGAGCGCACGGCTGTAATACGCGATCACGCGCTCTTGGCCCCCCTGCATCTGCGATAACACAGCCCCAAGCCCTCGGTTACTCGCATCCGAATCCACAATAAACTGTCCACCCACCTGCGGAAGCGCCAGTACAGGAGCCGCACACAACACTCTGCGCAGGTGACGAAACGCCTTGTCCGCCTCGTCCGTCCACTGAAACGGCGCGCCTTTCTCCGTCAGCCGGTGGAGCGGCGCTGCGATGTCTGCAAAGCGGTAGTAGGAGGCGAGCCCCAAGAAGCTCCGCAGCTCACTCACGTCACGCGGCGCTGGCCACTGCTGGATAGCTTGCACTTTGCCCGGGTCGGTTGCCACCCCTTCTTCGCTGACGATGTGCCCCAGGAACTGGACCTTGCGCTGCAGTAGAAGGCATTTCTTTGGGTGTAGCCGGAGGTTGGCGGCTTTGATGGCGCCGATGACTTGCTCCAAACACCCCAGAGCCTCGTCGAAGGTCGGCGCGTGCGCGAGCAGGTCATCCAGGTAGAGGATGCACCGTTCTTTGGGGATGTTGGCCAAGACGCGCTCCATCAAACGCTCAAAGGTGGCTGGTGCGTTCCGTAAACCGAACGGCATCACGCCTAACTGCCACAGCCCAGACCCCAGCGTGAACGCAGTCTTTTCCCGCGCCTCCGGCGCCAGCTCCACTTGCCAATATCCACTGCGCAGATCTAGCGAGCTGAACCAAGTCGACCCGGCCACTTTATCCAGCGCGTCGTCGATACGGGGCAGAGGGTAAGAGTCCGCTTTCGTCGCTGCATTCAGGCGGCGGTAGTCCACGCAGAAACGCCAGCCTCCGTCCTTTTTCTTTACTAGCACGACGGGGGCTGCCCACGGGCTGCTGGACGGCTCGATGACTCCACTCTCTGCCATCTCTTTTAGTTTTTGCTCGGCTGCTTGGCTACGGGCAGGCGGTGCGCTCTCAGCCGAATGGGCGACGCGGCGCCCGTATCTATGTGGTGCTGTACCAGACTGGTGCGTGTACAATCCTCCTCGCTCGCCGCGAACGCGTCTAAGTTCGCTTCGAGGAGCGCCCACAGCCGCTCACCCTGCTCCGCCGTGAGGCCTTGGATGCTGCGCTGCCACAACTCGCGGACTGCTGCTAGTGTGCTCTCTGCTGGCGCCGGTTCAGGCTCTCTCTGCCGCCTGACTGGATCGGGGCCACTTGCGCTTGCCACCACGCCGGGACTTGACGCTTGCTGCTTTGCCAGGGGAATGCGCGACGCGGTGGCGCCTGTGTCCACTAGCGCTGTCACGGGCAGCCCTTGGATGACGCAGCGCAGCCACAGCCCGTTCCTGGTGCCCAGCCGGCCCACCACTATCTCAGTAAGGGGGGTGCTTGTCGATGGGAGCTCCCCACCCCTCACTGGGGAGGCCTCCGCTGTGTGAACTCGAGCCGCTCGTACCTCGTCTGCTACCTCTGCTTCCACCAGATAACAGGACGCGGGTCTTGGGTCTTTCAGGATGAGCTCCGCTCTCTCCGCCTCCTCCACCGCTTGGCTCAGCGTTGTCACTTTAGACAGTCTCACGTGACTGGAGACGTGTTGGAGACTGCCAGGCGCTAGCGCATTGAAAAATGCGTCAAGCGCGAGCTCATCGCGGGCTTGACTGGAAAACGTGGGGTATGCTTGTCTCACCAGCGTTCGGAGTTCCGCTGCGAGGACGCCCAGCTTCTCTCCTTTTCCCCGCGTTCTCTCTCTTAATTGCTGGCGAAGAGTTTGCGTTGGAGGGGTCGTGCCGAAGCGCTGGCGCAGGGCGGCTTTGAGCGCTTCCAGGTCCCCGTGCTCTTCTGCCGGCAGATCCACCAGTACTTGTAGCGCCTTGCCCTCCAGGGCTAAGCATAACCGGGTAGCGATCATCGCCGGGGCCCAGCCGTAGTGCTTGGCTACCACCACCAGCTGTGCCTCGTACGGCTCCCAGGCGGCTTCTCCGCTGTAGCGTGGGAGATTGATGCTCGCCGCCGTCGCCGTCAACGCTGCGGTGGGCGGGGCGTGGTACTGGACGCTCCATCTCCGGCCGCCGTCTCTTTCGCCGGGCAGCCCGCCGTCGCGCTGCTGGCGGCCGTCGTCTTCCCGCTCTTGGCCGCTGCCGTCGTTCTGCTGACGGCGCCGTTCCCTTGCGTCTTCGCTAGCCAGCCGGGCTCGTGGCTGACTAGCCCCGTCGGGTAGAGAAGGGCAGGCGTAACGCTCGCGTACCTAACTTGCGTAGCAGCCCCCAATTGTATCTGCTATATTGTAAGTTATAGTGTATTAGCTGTATGATTTCGACAGGTTATAAAACCAATCAGTGTTATTAATTCAAGACCCTAAACAAGGTGTTATGAGGGCGGTGGATCATTATCTGCAGTAACACTGACGTGGTGCTGGTGTGAGTGGATCAGACACAGCAGTGCTGCTGGAGT
Organism: Prochilodus magdalenae; assembly: GCA_024036415.1. Classification (NCBI taxonomy): domain Eukaryota; kingdom Metazoa; phylum Chordata; class Actinopteri; order Characiformes; family Prochilodontidae; genus Prochilodus; species Prochilodus magdalenae. The sequence continues at coordinate 23,558 of JAMWET010003528.1, read as the reverse complement.
GTTTAAACACTGTGTCCACTCTATTAGACACTCCTACCTTGCTGGTCCACCCTGTAGAAGGTGTACCTATACGGTCATTGGAGCTGATAACATGGATAAGGAGTGAAGATGCTTTGAGGTGGTTTTAATGTTATGGCTAATTGGTGTATTATGAACTAGAGACTCTGAGGCATCAAACGTTACATATACAGTTCTAACAGAGCATGAGGTCCAGGTGGTTAAGAACTCCACATGTACGACTGCATACCGAACTTATGCTTCTGCCCTTGTGTAACACTAAAACAATATTTGTGTAAAACTTATACTATTTGTTGAAAAATTACTATTGTATGTATCTATACATTATTGCTTTGTGTTAAGATCAATAAATATTACATTAATAAGATACCATTAAAATCATTGTTACACTTGGGTAATTTTGTTTTCACCTACACCATAGCCATTTTGGAGACTGTGGCAGTGAGGAGGAAGTGGTTTGAAAAACAGAGCCAGGGATTCAGAAACAACCTCAACCTGAGAATATTCTTACCCCCGTCTCCCCATGTTCTCATAGCCTGCTGTGGAAGGAACTGATGCAGAACTAGGTGATGATTAGTTTAATTAATAACAGCTTGCTAAGAAATAGTGATACACTAACCATAAACACACAGTGGCCCAGTTACTGATTGTTAAAGTACCTACAGTGCTTAATCCTACAGCAATATAATTATGTGTATACCACTGAACAGGTCTTTGGTATGGTGTAGAAAAAAACAAATTGATGTACTTTTATATGGTTTACATACCTTTATATTTAAATACATTTCCCCACTGACAGTCTGAGAACATGGCATTTTTTCATATGTGAATTAGGTACACAATTTAAATCTGTGAAATCCAAATACAAAATCATTTTTTTAGTGTAAATATGCATCCAATCAAATACTGTATACGTCTGTACTGCCTTGCTGCATTCCTGAACATACTGGACTCTGCCTTTTCCTGGATGTGTCCTTATTATCCAAGCATGATTTACATGAGCTGTTTCAAGATGGTCTTGGACATTGCATAATGTCCTACATCTTAAATACTGTTTTGAAATATGTTGCTTCCTCAGTTTCAGAATGAGTGTAAATTTACAAACATTGATAAGATTAAATATCATGTCTTTGAACTGATTCACGCTATATGGTAAGAGCTCAGATTATCAGGAAAATGGTAAGTAGTTGAATTTCCTGCCTGGTTACTAATCATGATGATTTCCTTACTTTCACAGGGGCTGTTAAAAAGAATGGTGTATCCTGTGGGCTCCCACTGAACCGGAGGCAGCAATAATGATTAATCATATACTTACGTACCTAGCTATGCAAGGTCATTTATTTGTTTCATACCGAATTGGTATAATACAATAGTTAAAATGATACATTCTTTAATATGTTTAAATCAGCACATTTGTTTACTATGTTTTGAAATAAATTGGTTTGTGTCCAAGTCTGTGTGTGTCTGTGGGTATGTATGTACATGTATGTATATATGTATGTATAACTTCCGGCGCCGCTGTGGGTGGCAGCCTTTCCAGTAGCTCCGTCTTTTGTGTACTGTTTTAGCGTTTTTTCCCTACTTTTTTCTTTCTTTTACACGTTTTTATCACTATCTTAGTGATTATTTGTATGTCCTATGGACATGGACTCTGTTTTCGTGCAGCCGTGCAGGACTAACTTTGTTTACTCGAGGGAAGAACTGCTAGCGCTCCGAACAATGGGTCGCGCCGGCAAAACGCACCCCATCCCGGAGGAACTGCGAAGGAGCTACAGGGGCTGCAGAGCCGGCGCTAAGCTAAAAGCTAAGCGCATGGAGAAACGCTGGAGGTATAAACCATCTATTCCTTCGGTGGTGATGGGGAATGTGAACTCTCTGGCCAACAAGACCGACGAACTAGCGGCGCTGGTTCGGAATCAGCGGCTATACCGGGAATGCAGTCTTTTATGCCTTACGGAAACGTGGCTAACCGGCAACATTCCCGATTCCAACGTGGACATTCCCGGTTTCACCACCGTGAGAGCGGACAGGGACGCCAAACTCAGCGGCAAAAGCAAGGGTGGGGGACTCGTGCTCTTTGTGAACATCAGATGGTGTAACCCAGGACATGTGACTGTGAAGGAGAGGATCTGCTGTCGGGACATTGAACTGCTGGCGGTGAGTCTTCGGCCCTATTACATGCCCAGAGAACTGTCCCACGCCATTGCTGTTTGTGTTTACGTTCCTCCACGCGCGGATGCTGAGATCGCGTGTGACGTCATACACGCAACCATCGCGAGACTCCAGACCCAGCACCCTGATGCCTTCTTCGCTATTTCTGGTGATTTCAACCACATCACACTGGACTCAGTACTCACTGCTTTCCACCAGTATGTGGACTGTCCCACCAGGAAGAACAGGACAATCGATCTCCTTTACGCCAATGTAAAGGATGCATACACCGCCACACCCCTGCCCCCTCTGGGAAAATCAGATCACAACCTGGTCTACCTGCAGCCACAGTACAAGCCCCGGGTCCGAACACAACCCATAACCACCCGCTCCTTCAGGAAATGGTCTCCTGGTGCTGAAGCAGCCCTCAGGGACTGCTTTGAGTCCACTGAATGGAGTGTACTGCAGGAGCCGTATGGGGAGGACATTGAGGGGATTACACACTGCATGACGGACTACATGAACTTCTGCATGGACGTTGTTGTTCCTGTAAAAACTGTGCGCTGCTTCGCTAACAACAAGCCCTGGATAACCAGCAGTGTTAAAGGCCTTCTGAACAAGAAGAAGAGGGCCTTTAAAGACAACAACCAGGAGGAGCTTAGGAGCACACAGAGGGAGCTCAAAGTCCACCTGCGAGAGGCAAAAGAGTCCTACAGGAGGAAGGTGGAGCAGAAGCTAAGGGAGAACAACATGAGGGAGGTGTGGAGTGGTATGAAGACCATCACAGGCTATATGCAGAGGACAGACAGTGCCACAGACGGTGATGAAGACAGAGCCAATGAGTTCAACACCTTCTATAACCGGTTTGACTGCCCTGTTCAAGTCTCTGCAGCTTCAGCGGATACCTCCTCCACCCTCCTCCTCGCCTCAGCTCCTGCTACTTCAGTCTCTGACTGCCTGGACATTAACACCTCACCTTCTCCTTCTGTTATTCATGCTCCCCTCCCACAGGCTGATAGCTCAGACAACACGGCCCCCGTTCCACCTTTTTCACACCTCATCTCACCAGACCTGACCTGCAGCACCACTGAAGCCCACACCTCTCCCCTTCTGCACACCTTCACCGCAGACCAGGTTAGAGGGGAGCTGAGGAGACTCCACACTAGGAAGGCAGCTGGACCGGACAGAGTGTGTCCCAGGCTACTGAAGTCCTGTGCCGCCGAGCTGGGGGCACCCCTACAGCACATCTTCAACCTGAGTCTGCGCTTGGGCAGGGTTCCCACACTGTGGAAGACATCATGCCTTGTTCCAGTACCCAAGAAGGGACGACCCAGTGAGCTCAATGACTTCAGGCCGGTCGCCCTAACATCACATGTCATGAAGACCCTGGAACGCCTCCTTCTACACCTTCTGAGACCCCAGGTCCAACACGCAATGGACCCCCTGCAGTTCGCCTACAGGGAGAAAGTGGGAGTAGAGGATGCCATGCTGTACCTTCTCCATCGGGCCCACTCTCATCTGGACAAGGGGGGCAGCGCTGTGAGAGTCATGTTCTTTGATTTCTCCAGTGCATTCAACACCATTCAGCCCCTTCGACTGAAAGACAAGCTGGCAAGGATGCAAGTCGATCCCCACCTGGTCTCCTGGATTACCGACTACCTCACTGGCAGACCTCAGTATGTCAGGCTGAAGGACTGTACGTCAGAGACTGTGGTCAGCAGCACAGGTGCACCACAGGGGACTGTACTCTCCCCTTTCCTCTTCACACTGTACACCTCAGACTTCAGGTACAACTCTGAGACGTGCCACATGCAGAAGTTCTCGGACGATACTGCTATTGTGGCCTGTGTGAGGGGAGGGCAGGAGGCGGAGTACAGAAACCTGGTGGAGGACTTTGTGGCATGGTGCCATAGGAACAACCTGCTACTGAACACTTCCAAGACTAAAGAGATGGTGGTGGACTTTCGCAGGGCGAGGCCACTCACACAGCCGGTCTTTATCGAGGGGGTTGAAGTAGAGATGGTTAGGACCTACAGGTATCTCGGACTGCACCTGGACGAGAGGCTGGACTGGACAGCCAACACTGATATCCTGTACAGGAAGGGGCAGAGCCGACTCTACTTCCTGAGGAGGCTGGGGTCCTTTAACGTCTGTAGGAAGCTCCTGCAGATGTTCTATCAGACTGTGGTGTCCAGCTGTCTCTTCTATGCTGTGGTGTGCTGGGGGGGAAGCATCAAGAAGAGAGACGAGATGCGGCTGGACAAGCTGGTCAGGCGAGCAGGGTCAGTTGTTGGTGTGGAGCTGGACTCGGTCGTGAAGGTGGCGGAGAGGAGGTCACTACACAAACTGCTGTGTATTATGGATGATGATGGGCACCCACTGCACACCATCATCATGGACAGAAGGAGCAAGTTCAGTGGCAGGCTGCTGTCACAGAGCTGCTCCACGGACAGACTCAGGAGATCCTTTGTCCCGAGAGCCATCAGGCTCTTCAACTCCTCCCAGCAGGGCCGGAAGAGGGACGAGGAGAGCTGAGCACTAAACTCTCTTATTTAATCAGAGACTCATCTATGCACTATTCACTTTACTGTATATACTGTACATCTGGACACTCTGACACTTACTGTATATACTGTACATATACTGTACATCTGCACTCCTGGACACTCAACTCCACTTAAATATCATGTTTCTGATGTTAATTCATTCTGTTCATTTATCTGCTGATAACTGCGTCCCTTGCTCATTTATTTATTACTTTTGCACTACAGCCTGTTTTGTACTTCTGTGTATATATTTCTTGCCTCCTTACCAAGTGAGATATATTTATATATTTATATTAACATATCCATAGATAGTGACTCGCTGTATGTATAGTTCTATAGCCTATACCTTAATAGTTAGTAATACTGCTGCCGTTACTGAACATCCTTTTTAGGTTTCTCATACTGCACAACACTGTTTTATTTTTATTTTTATATTTTTGTATTATTATGTGTATCTGTGCTGTTCGTTTTTTGTGAAACCGCTACTGGCTGCTAAATTTCCTTCGGGATCAATAAAGTATCTATCTATCTATCTATCTATCTATCTATGTGCTCATCTACAGTCATTGTCCATGTTTTAGCTCCACTGGCCGTATAGGAGCCCTTCGTAGATCTACAGGTACAGACTGCAGCCCACCTGATGCGCTGCATGCAGCAGCACTGGGCAACAAAGAACTGAGAAACAGCTGGACAACAGTCAGTAACTGTAGAACTACAGAGTGCTCCTATATGGTCAGTGGAGCTGATGAAATGGACAGCGAGTGTCGAAACAAGGTGTAGGTGAAAGTGTGGACGCCACAACTGAGCCATAGCCGTTCCAGAGGTGGGTGACAGTAACCAAATCCGGTCTGTATTTAGACTGAAGGAGCAGGAAAAACTAGAGATCTGGGCCAGGGCTGTCCCGGGTCTGTTCCGGACCGGGTCCTGTGTGCAAGTGCCAATGCAAAAATTAATGCTATATGGCCAAAGGTTGTATGTCCACAAGGACATGTGGTCACACACTTATGTGCTTGTGGAACATCCCACTGCTGGACAGATGTTCCATAAGATTTTGGAGTGTGAATGTGGAAATTCGGGTGCAATTAGTCAAAAGAGCATTAGTGAGTTCAGACACTGAGGTTAGACAAGGTCAGACTCACAGCTGATGTTTCAGTTCATCCCAAAGGTGTTCAGTGGGGCTGAGGGCTGAGGAGGGTGAAAAGACCATGATTCGGGTGGGAAACGTCCTTGATGATATTCCTCGCCCTGCCCAGGCAGCGCTTGTGATAGATGTCCTGAATAGTGGGTAACTGGGTGCCTGTGATGCGTTGAGCCATCTTCACTACCCGCTGGAGTGCCTTGCGGTCAGCAGCGCAGCAGTTGCCATACCATACAGAGATGCCGTTGGTGAGTATGCTCTCAATGGTACAGCGGTAAAAGTTCACCAGGATCCTGGGAGACAGGTGAACTTTCTTAAGGCTCCGAAGGAAGTAAAGGCGCTGCTGCGCCTTTTTGACCAGAACTGAGGAGTTCAGAGACCAGGTGAGATCACTGGAGATGTGGGTGCCGAGGAACTTGAAGCTGGTCACCTGTTCTACTGCAGCTCCGCTGATGTAGACTGGTGGGTGAGCCTGGCTTCTGGACCTCCTTAAGTCTATTATGATCTCCTTGGTTTTCTGGGTGTTCAGTGTTTGGTTGTTGTCATGGCACCATGTAGACAGATGCTTTACCTCATCCCTATAGGCCGTCTTGTCATTGTCTCTGATCAGGCCTATCACCGTGGTGTCGTCCACATACTTGATTATGGTGTTAGAACCATAAATTGGCACGCAGTCATGGGTGAACAGGGAGTACAGGATCGGGCTTGTGGGACGCCAGTGTTCAGGCTGATGAAAGAGGAAGAGAGGTTGTTTAACTTAACAGACTGGGGTCTGTCAGTCAGGAAGTCTGAAATCCAGTTGCAAGGTGTTGTGCTGATACCCAGATGGTTGAGCTTGGTGATAAGCTTGGAGGGGATTGCTGTGTTGAATGCTGCACTGAAGTCAATGAACAGCATTCTGACATAGGAGTTCTGACAGTCCAGGTGGGTCAGTGCAGTGTGAAGTGCCGTGGAGATGGCATCCTCAGTTGACCTGTTGCTAAGGCAGGCGAACTGATGTGGATCCAGTGTGGCGGGCAGGCAGGATTTCAAGTGAGAAAGAACTAGTTTTTCAAAGCACTTGAAGATGTCTGTTCATAAAAAATCTTTTCTTAAATCTTGCTATGATTAAAGCTATAAGGGCAAATATTCAAATATTTTTGACTGTGGTACCTTTAGCTGGAGTATGTGAAGTTAAATCTGTTCTTTAAACTTATTTACTAAAATTAATTATTAATTAATTATTTTAATTATTTTTAAAATAAAATGTTGATTACAAACAAACAATGGCATAGTTCTAACTGTTTATTGTTTTAAAATTTAGTAGTAATGTTAATATTGAAAATAAAAATAAACTAAAACAGTGGGTTTGAGCTTTTTCTCTACCTGTGCTGAAGTCTCGTCATGCTGCGGTTTCCCACTCCTGCTGTGAACTGGTCTGAATAATCCGGTGTAGTTTTATCGAGTACAGTAAAACACCGAACCACAGAAAAGGAGGTGTTTTATCTAAAACAACACGGAGGTTAGATACACGAGAGTGTATAAAGGTGTAGAAGTGTAAGTTTGGAGTAATAAACTAGCCAGAGAGCTGCAGGACTACAGACAGGTCTGATCTGTGCTGAACTAGTCCGGTCTGACTGTCTCAGCCACGGGCGGAGCTCATTACCATATTTTAAAACGCCGCTTTTTACGGCGTCCTAGCTGCAGAAGAGCGGCGTAAAATACGGCGTTTTGGGGTGCAAAAAAACGCCGCTTTTTCGCCATTTCGAGGATACGCGTAAAAAGGCACTAGAGCGGCGTATTTCACGGCGCTTTTAAAACAAGACGCGCTGTTTCTAGGCATAATTTCGGACCGTTTGGCGTTCCATAGCGATCACACCAACAAGGCACATATGTCCCCAGTGAAAAAATGGACCGGCTGAAAAGGAAATACAGTAAATCCTCCATGGTTCCGATGAAACGGAGATTCCAGCAAGAACAAAACGATGGAGAAACAAGTTAGTGTTCTGCTTCATCTTGTCCGGCTAACAACGCGGCTGTGATTCTGTACTAGCGGTAGGTTACAACATGTCATACTGACTCTAGGTTAGGAGTTGATCCTATCTGGTGCTGTTCCCCTCACCTGATGCAAGTATGATGAAGGTGAAGGGATAGTTTGGATTTTTTTTTTGAAGTTGGATTGTAATGAGATACTCAAACCAGCAACTGGTACCACTATATTTTTAGGTTGCTTAGCTAAATGCGTTTTGCTGCTGCCACTAACAATCCCACTAAAAGAAGGCCAAACAATCCCTGATTTACAATCAGCTGACTTTAAAATCTCCTCACAGCGGTAAAACTGTTTTTCAATTAGTTCCAATCAAATTCCAAGCAGATCAAATGTAAAATTTAGTCTAACTTGTATTCCTAGCAACAGCCCAATAAAACCAGCCATGCAAATTCTCAAGTTTAGTCAGAGTTAAGAGTTATTCGAGCTGGACTGACAAGTAATTTGGGTAATTACAGACAAAGTCCATGATTTAAATCCAGTAGGTTACGAATATGCCGCCTTAGTTTTTTCAAATGTAAAATTTTGTTAACTATATGACTAAAATAAATTTGGTGTTTGAAAAATACATATTTATTCCCATCATCATTTGCATCCTTAATCACAGGAAAGCACTGATAGACGCCAACAACCTTGAGAATCATCAGTCAGTCCAGAAACTGGTGAGTCTTTAAACATGTAAATATAAAGGTAAATATTTTTGCAGACCTTTTGGAATTTACTTGTGCTGTGTCACTATTTTATTGGTTGCCAGCAAAAGCTACTATGCACAAAATGGAGAGAAAACACATTTATTACTCAGTCGTGCCAGACTCCTCTCCTCCAGCATTTGTCTTCATTGAAATCTGGACATATATAAATACATTTCTATAATGCCAAGCTATTGGATTGTGTGTGATCTTCCAATATTTCTTTTTAGTCTGAAGACAGTGTTGGAGATACTGTTGTTTTTTTTGTTTTTTTTTTTTTTTTTTTTTTTTTTTTTTTTGCTAAATATGGTGCACTCTTTACATAGAAAGTGTTTTGGGTATAATATCTGATAGCTTCCTCCTTCTTTTTTTCATTTTTAGCCAAGTGCCCAAGAAATTGATGTAAGTTTGAGCTGATGATACTTTGTGACCATAGCTCAGTAATGTCTTTTCTACATGTTTCACTCTATATGTGACCGAGTTCAGTTAAATATGATTAAAGTTAGTCAGTATGTTGATGTTAAATCTCAAATATGACTTTGATGATGTCTAAAGATGCATGTGATGTCACCCTATTACAGTGAGTAGAGTGTGTTTTTAAAATACATTTTGTGTGTACAATTGGTTTGTAGAAGGTATGGACATTTAGTGACATTAGTGTAAGTACAATATTCTTTTAACTTAGCAGTGATCAGAGGTCAGACTTCAATGTTACTCCAACCTTAATAAAGTTTTATTTCTGTATCTTTAAAATTTAATCTCATCTTTGACCTTTTTCTTGCCTATCTTAACTCGTTAAACTCAGATTTTACCTTAAATTTCCCCCTAAATAACTTTATAGTGATACAAAACATTTTGTTTTATATTGTACAATGTCACGTTAATATTGTGTATCTATTGATTGCAGCTTCAGTGAAGCTACATCACATTTGTGGTGACAAGATGGTACTGTTTTCTTGGCTGCAGCATTTTATCATATAGAAAATATCTGCATGTCTAGTGCATCATTTCATATATATATATTTTCTGTGATGTTGCAGCACATTTTTGGTATTTTTGGAAACCTTGAGATATCTGCTAGAATTTAAAATAAGTTTCCTTGGGTTGGGGTGTGGTTTTGGTGGGTTGTATGTCAACAGGGCCAGAGATGTTTTTTTTTTTATCACCGTGCTGCTGTTTTGTAGCTTATGAAGGTTACAAAAAATTATTTTTATGTTTAATTGTTTGTTTTTAATACATTTTTAGAGAATAGCTGATGATCTCTCTGAAGCTTGGACCCCTCTCAGTGGACAGCATTGTCCTTCAGAAGAGGATGTCTTTGTAGGTACCGGTTAAAATGTGTGTACATTATCAATATATGCTTCAGTAAAAGCAAAGCATGAGCATTTTCTTGTGTGAACATTTGTGATGAAGTGAAGCTGCTTAATTTTAAAAATAAGTAAAACCTTGATCACTGTTCTAACAAAACAGAACTTGATGGATTATGGATTACAAACTCGCTCCTCTAGACACACCCCCATCTCTGCACACACTCCCTCCTAAATGCCCTATTTCTGTTTATATTGTATTATTCGACTCCATTCTGTACTGTTTACACATTTTGCACTGCTAAATTATTTATATTACTGCGTACTTGCACTGTCTGTATGGCTGACAACAGCCATTTTCTTAATTTGCTCAGCAATGATTTACCACTACCTCCATTTATACTTTATACCTTACCCAGACACTAAGAACTCTATTTTTATACTTTCATACTTTTATTTTGTATCTCTGTCTCTATCTTGCTTCTGTTGTTACTTCTGTATAGTTTGTATATCTGCTACTGGATGCCTTGAATTTCCCTCTGGGATCAATAAAGTATCCATCCATCCATCCATCCATCCATCCATCTATCTATCTATGATGATTCTGACCACAATGTTGAAAACGTCTCTGAAGACGCTCATGATGCTCAACACACCACTGTAAGTATAAGTATTTCAATGGGTTATTTTATAGATGCCATATAAGTCAGTTTTATTTCAGCAGATTTGCAAATAAGACATTCTGTTTTGTTACACAATACAACTTGGATCAGATAGAGCTTTTGATTTTTATGGGAAAGGTCAACCAGTTGCTGAATAGTGGTAGTTAGCACAGTTTCATAGCAACCTTCTCCAAAACAACTGAAACTGTCTTTAGAGCTTCAATATTGCGTCTAAAGTAACCTGGTATTGCCATCTACTTATGTAAAAATGTATATTTAACAATATAAAAAAATTTGAAACTCACAAACAATACCTTTTTCTGGGAACTACAGAAAAGCTTTGGCAAATTCAATATATCTGCCCTTACAAGTAAGAATTAGAGGGCATAGATGCAGTTTGCTGGTACTACTGGTACTACAGTAAATAGTTCCAGTTAAATAATAGGAATTATAACCCTTGAAATTATGGCTGATGGAAACCTCAAAGAAATAACACAGAAGCTATGAATAGACTGTATACTTTTTTTTTTTTTTTTTTTTTTTTTTTTTGTATTTTGGTTTAGTAAGTACTTTAACTGACCTGTTTGGCAGGCCATGAGTAAACCATAATTGTTGTTAAAGAGGGCACAATGCTCAGATGTAATAATCCAAATTTGTCTTTTTAGACTTTGGTATTAGTTCTTATGCATCCTTAAAAAAATCAATATATGCCTATGTTGGAAAATGAATTTATTTATAAAATGTTTGTAGGTATATGTGCATCAACATTTAATTTCTTTGCATTTTTTACTGTTTTTGACTCCTTCTTCCTATTACAGGGACTGCATGACAACTGTGGTGATTCTAAGCCCAGATATGCTGCGTCCCCACTCTTCTTTGAGGATGAAAGTTCCACAGAGTGTGATCCTCACTTCAGTAATCTACCAAATTTTGAGTCAAGTAATTTCAATCCGGATAATTTAGATGAAAATGTCGGTATGAGTGTGTTTGAACCAAGGCAGTCTTTTACTGACTCTGGCTCTGAATCTATTGTTGCCAGTGAAGGACAGTTTTCCTTTGCATATGAAGACAGTTCTGATAAGTCAGTATATGAGGGAGAGATCAGTTATGAAAAGTTTCCTCAGGTAAATGAAGAGCCACTTTACAAGGGTTCACAACTAACCAAATCTCAGAGTTTCTTACTCAAACTCTCATTTGTTTTGAGACACGCACTCACTAGTGTGGCCCTCTCTGATCTTCTAGATTTGATTAATATCCACTGTCCAGAAAACACATTGTCAGCATCAAAACATTTGTTTTTAAAGTAGCTTAAGACAATCCAAGGTCACCTACAATGTCACATATACTGTTCAAACTGTGAGTATTACATTGGTGACAAAGTTAGTGAAGGGCAGTGTACTGTGTGTGACATGATATGGGATTAAGACAGCTCACTGAAAAATGGAAACTTCTTCATATACTTACCAATACAAACACAGTTGGAACATCTTCAAAGAGATGTTGCAATTTGTCTTGGATCAGGAAATGGCACATGTAATTCTAAAAAAATTATGATGATATATGTAGTGGTAAAATGTACCATAACCTGAACAAAAATGGAGGCCCTCTTGATTGCCTTCATGGATATTCCTTAACACTCAACTGGGTTGGAGTGTCTTTGTTTAAATCATCCCTGTATAGTATTTGGCCATTACAAGGGATTGTAAACGAGCTTCCTTACCTTATTCGCAAAAGAAAATGTTTTACTTTTTGGCAATGAAAAGCCAAATGTAAATACCTTTTTAAAGCCATTCACTCTAGAGTGTCAAAAGTTGTCAACTATGGGCTTTACCCATAGGGCATACCCATACAGAGATGTTCCAAAACGGGACCATGTTTCAGCTGTAAATGATGCTGTAAAAGGGAAGCTCTGTGTACCACAAAATCTGTGAGTGGTGTTAAAGGCCCTACATGTCTTATGAATATTCCACACTTTGACATCATATCTGGTATGCCTCCTGACCATATGCACAGCGTACATCTTGGTCTAGTTTGGCAAATGGCAAGTATGTGGCTGGACAGTGACAACCACGAGAAACCAAATTATATAGGGAACAGAGTGACTGAACTTGATCAACAACTCTTGCTAATTAAACCTCCCTGCAATGTGACAAGAGTGCCCTGATCTTTTCAGCAAAGGAGTTTTTGGAAGGCTAGAAAATGGCAGAACTGTTTACTGTTTTATAGTATCTTTGTGCTAAAAGGAATTCTGCCTCAGGTATTTTACCAGCACTGGTTAATCCTTGTCACATTCGTGTTCTTACTATGCAAGGACATTATTACAACAGAGGATTTAAAAAGATGTGAAAAACTGGTTGTAGATTTTGTCAAGCAATTTGAAACACTTTATGGAAAGCAAAATGTGTCATTTAATGTACATTTATGTCTTCATTTGCCTGGATCTGGAATTGGAAATATTCAGTAGAGTTCTAGTCAAAGGGCAACTGTATTACTCACAAGAGTTCACTATATTAGTAAAAAGGAACAGTTTCACTGTCTTGTTGCAGAATGGACACAATCACTGTTTACTATTACATTGTACTGGAGCAGCAAGGTAATAGAAAATGGCTTTGCTCTTGGAAGAGAATATGATGGATCTCACAGTACATTGATTAACAATGAAAATGTGGTTGGTCTGAAGAGAGTATTGCGGGGCGGGAAACAGATATTTGATGTGACAATGTTCAAAAGAAAATGTTTGCTAATTGATCTGCCGCAATATGCAAGTCTCTTTGCATGCATACCTCCTGGAGGATTAAAAAATTACTTTCATTGCATGAAATTATGACTGCAGTGCCTGTCTGAGACATGTTTTACAGTAGTTTTGCAACATAATTTTGGTCTAATGTGTTTATTTTAATCTATACATAGTAGAGGTGTACATGAGGGGCAAAATAGTCCCGAGTGGCCTGACCACTGTTACCATCATCAAAGTTACAAATAAAAACTCAGAACACAGATGGAGGTTTTGCATAGTAAAAAAAAGGATAGATTTGTGTTGTAGACATTGTAACCCCTGGTTCCTATCACCACCACTGTAAAGATGTCTGAGTCTGTAAGTTTATTGGCAAATGAATAACATCAGCAATGAACCACTTTAATTGACTGTTTATATTTCACCTGCTGAATTATACCGAAATTTTGAAAAATAGGTGGAATTCCACTTTAAGGACAAATAAGATGTAGTCATGTAGAATCAAAAGTCGTGTCAATTTTTTTTTACATAATGCTGTTATGTAGCTCCTGGGCCAAAGCCCAAAATATAATTTCTGGTTAATCTTTGTCACATTTATGTTCTTACTATGCAATGACATTAATATAACAGGAGTTAAAAAGATATAGAAAAACTGGTTGTAGATTTTGTCAAACCACTTGCAACACGGTATGTAAAGAAAAAGATATCATTTACTGTACATTGGTAAATATTAGGGATATTTGTGGTCACATGTAAGACATATTTTAAGTATTTTTTTTGCCATGAATTAAAGAAGGAAATGGATTAATGTTGAAAATGTAGTTGATCTGAAAAGAGTATTGCGAGGTAGGAAACATATTCTATGCGAAGGAAACTGTAATCCAAAATCTGGTCTGACCTGTGGAAAGTGGTCACTAATTTTTGTATGTCTGTGGATGGCTGTGTTTCATGCTCTCTTGCTTGGTTAAACTGGAAGTTTAACAATGAGTATATGTTTTCAGTGAACAGTTTTGTTTATTTTGTTTATTATTTATACAAAATTAATATTAAAATTAAATTACTGTTCATGAATATCTGTTTGGTTTTATGTAAACTTGAACTATGAAAATTCATGAACGAGCAAGATAAAAGAGCTATACATTGTTTTAATAAAACAGTTACAGTTGTAAAATTGGATTGTCTTTAATTGCAATACATTTTATATGTATCAGTATATAGACATACATGGTGCATGCATATTACAGTATATTGGGAAAATATATGCACTTGTTTCCCATATATGAAAATGTATTATTTAATATATTGCACTATATTACCATATATTATCGTTTCATAAGGGCACCACCTTTGCAAACAATTTAATGTCTTCCCTACCTGATATGGACACCCACTCCCTAATATTGTGAGGGGGTCTCAATTGTGTTAGCGACCCCACTTGGACGGCTCAAGCCCCAAGTCATTATTGCCTTCAGCAATGTCTAAGGTATTCTCCTCATTTATGGACAAAAATAGTATGGTCGACCCCTGGAGACATTATAATTCCAATGATAAAAAGTTTTCTGTTTTTTCTTCTTTAATTCTCTCTGTGCCAGGAGGCCCATAAGGCTTGAACATCGCTCCTCCACTTGTTTCGGTCTGCAGCTGCGCGCCATGCTGAATTCCACGTGCTCCAGCCTGCTCTGTTTCTTTCCGCCTCCACCATTCTCCGCCAGTTGTTTTCGGACGGCCCCTTTTCCTTCTTCCTTCTGGTGTCCACTCGAGGGCAACAGCACAGTCATCATTCCTGTCCCTTCTCAGCACATGCCCAATCCAGTTCCATCTCCTTCTTCTAACCTCCTCGCTGATCTTCTCTGCTCCTGCAATCTCTAGCACCTTGCTGTTGGATACATGCTGCTGCCATCTAATTCTGAGTATCCTCCTCAAACACTTGGTCTGGAAGATGTCCAATTTTCCTTCCTCTCCCTTGGTCAGCTTCCAAGCTTCGCACCCATAAAGTAGTATTGATAGCACCAGGCTCTTAAAAAGGGATGCTTTTGGTTTTTTTACTGATGTTTCCGTCTTGCCAGATGTTTGATAGCCGATTCATCTGTGCGCTGGCTCTTTTCTTGACGTCTGCTGTGCCTCCTCCATCCTTGGTGACATTTGCACCTAGATAAGCAAAGCTTTCTACTTCTTCCACTTGTCCTCCCAGCCTTCCAGATTGTCCCATCACTCTTTACTGTTTGACTTTTCCATGACTTCGACATTTCTGTCCCTGTTCAGTTTTGCAAGTCACCAACCTTTGGCTGCATTGTCCCTCAAGTGTTTGTCGTTTTGTTTTGAGATGCCTTCATGGTTGAGGAGAGAAGTTGCGATATCGTATCTGCGAAATATCAAAGTCCCTCCAACATACTAATGAAAGTTTCCCATCTTTATCCCAGCTTCTCTCCACCACTACACCGTTTTTCCGCATCCACCGAGGTCTATTATGAGGAGGAAAACAAAAAACCTGGACTACAGGCATTCCTTGCTTTCACCTCTGGTTGATGATGGGAACCGTCTGTGTCGCCTCGGTGTCAACCGATGACGGAGCACCTTGAAATTCTTCATAAAGGGTTCCTTTGACCATTCTGTATCAGTTTTTCTGAGGGATTTCCATATAGTGGTGGGCATGATGATCCAGAGGCTGTCCACGATGTTATGGAATCGAAGGGCCTTTTTTCGAATAGTCGACAAAATGGATGTTACAACGTTGCATTCCACCTCATGGAATTGGCTCTAGAAGATTCCTAAGGATGGAATATCTGGCTTTACTGTCCCTCTGCATGCTCTAAATCCAGGCCTGTTATTTTGATGAATGAAGAGTCCACTTCCTAATCTGTATCCTGTTGAATTATCACCTTTCTGAGAACCTTGATGGCCAAGGGTAAGTAGGGTAAACCCCTCCTCCAATTTTCCACATTCCTGAAGGTTGCCCCCGTTTTTCGGAATCTTGCAACTGAGTCCTTTTTGTCCCCATTGTGGTTTTGACTTTTCTCTTTGTCCCCAGATAAGGTCAAAAAATCCTTGTCATTTCTGTTAACTAGTCTGTTTTCAATGTCCTGCTTTAAGCAGTTTCTGCTGTTGATTCGGTCCATAAAGACGCTTTTCCATTCCTTAGGTCCCTTCACTTCTCTCTTAATGTTCCTGGATGGTTTTTGGTGGCTTCCAACCCTGTAAAGTGAGGAAAATATAGTATTTTGAAACACCCTTGCCGGAATTTTGCGAATTGTCTTCCACTGTAGGACAATCATGGAAGGGTCTGAAATTTTCATCTTAGGTGCATGTCCCTACTGTGAGAGACATAAATCTATTCAAAATGGAATCCACATGTATGATTTTTTAATAATTTATTTGTGTGTTTACTGCTGCAAATAAGTATTTTGAACACCTGTTGAAAATCACTGTTAATATTTGGTACAGTAGCGCTTTGTTTGCAATTACAGAGGTCCTGTAGTTTTTTCACCAGGTTTGCACACACTGCAGCAGGGAGTTTTGGCCCCATTCCTCCACACAGATCTTACTCCAGATCAGCCAGGTTTTCTGGGCTGTCGCTGAGAAAACACGAGTTTGAAGCTCCCTCCAAAGATTTTCTATAGGCTTTTAGGTCTGGAGACTGGCTAGGCCCACTCCAGAACCTTGATATGCTTCTTACGGAGCCATCCTTGGTTATCCTGGCTGTGTGCTTTGGGTCATTGTCATGTTGGAAGACCCAGCCACGACCCATCTTCAAATGCTCTCTAACTGAGGGAAGGAGGTTGTTCCCCCAAAATCTCGCAATAAACATGGCCCCCGGTCATCCCTCTCCTTAATACAGTGCAGGTCGTCCTGTCCCATGTGGCAGAAAAACACCCCCACAGCATGATGCTTCCACCCCCATGCTTCACAGTAGGGATGGTGTTTTTTGGGATGGGTACTCATCATTCTTCGTCCTCCAAACACGGGCGAGTGGAATTAAAGACCATCTGACCCACAGAACTTTCTCCCATGACTCCTCACTGGATCATCCAAATGGTCATGGGCAAACATAAGACGGGCCTGGACGTGTGCTGATTTAAGCAGTGGAACATTCCATGACATGCATGACTTTAAACTATGACGTCTTAGTGTATTACCCACAGTAACCTTGGAAACAGTGGTGCCAGCTCTCTTCAGGTCATTGACCAGCTCCTCCCTTGTAGTTCTGGGCTGATTCCTCACCTTTCTTAGGATCATTGATACGCCACGAGGTGAGATCTTGCGTGGAGCCCCAGTCCCGAGGGAGATTGACAGTCATGTTTAGCTTTTATATTTTCTAATAATTGCTCCACACAGTTTATCTTTTTTTTCACCAAGCTGCTTGGCAATTGCCCCGTAGTCCTTTCCAGCCTTGTGGAGGTCAACAATTTTGTCTCTGGTGTCTTTGGACAGCTCTTTTGGTCTTAGCCATGTTAGTAGTTGGAGTCTTACTGATTGTGTGGGGGTGGACAGGTGTCTTTATGCAGCTAAACGACCTCAAACAGGTGCTTCTAATTTTAGAATAATAAGTGGAATTTGGAGGTGGAGTTTTTAGAGGCGGGACTAACAGGTCTTTGAGGGCCAGAGTTTTTGCTGATTGGCAGGTGTTTCAAATACTTATTTGCAGCAGTAACACACAAATAAATTATTTTTAAAAATCATACATTTGTGATTTCCAGGTTTTTTTTTTTTTAAGATTATGTCCCTCTCACAGTGGACTATGCACCTAAGATGAAAATTTCAGGACCCCTCCATGATTTCCTAAGTGGGAGAGAACTGCAAAGTCGCAGGGCTGTTCAAATACTTATTTTCACTCATTTGTATATCCAATTCTTTCTATTCTCCTCCTCTTTGCTACTGCTGGTGGTTACTCCCGGTTCGTGTCCTCTGTTGATTAATTTACCTGGGAAAGGGCTTCTTGCCATCTCCCAGTCTGGCTTCTGGCTCTTCATCAACTCTCCCTGTTTCTTAATCCTGCAATGTGGGTGTTGGTCTGTTCCTTGCCTTTGTCAAAATGCCTCACAATGGCCTGTGCAGTTCTGTCTGGCTTTCCCATTCTCCCATGCAATTCTTGGTGCTCTCTCTATACCTTTCTATGCCATCATTCCTCCTCCTTAACCTCCCTAACCCAAGATCTTCTTTACTCTACTGTCCTTTCTCTCTGTGCTCCTCTTTCATTCTGTTTTGTATTCCTCTCAGCAGCGTGTACTGTATGTTAATCTGTTCTTTGATGTTTCTCCTCTCCTCCAATAATTTTCAAGCCTGTTTGACACTTATCCATGGATTGTTCTTCCCTTTTCCAAAGCCGAGTATTTCTTTCCCGCTGACTTTACCATAAACGCATTTCTTCTGTTGTTCCCACACCTCTATACCTTCCCTTCCCCGTCTTGGTCTCGTCCAGCTTACTCCTTACTGCCTCACAGTACCTCTTCCTTGTTTCTTCATTTCACAAACGTTCAACATCTAATCTCGGCATGACCTTCTTGTTGTTCCTGTGTGAGTTGAGGCGCAGCCTAATGCGAGTCCTCACCAATTGGTGGTCACTGTTGTGCTCGGGAGTCTTGTAAAGATGACCTCCACTTTCCGCTGATCAGAAGATGGTCGATTTGGTTCTTCGCTTTTCCATCTGCTGACATCCATGGGAGTATTTTGTAAGTAGTGGGAGCTTATCCCCACTACCACTCTTGGCTGTGACAACCTTGGAACTCTCTATTTTTTCTACAGTTCATCAAACCTTCTCCCGAATAGACTATTTTTTTCATTGACCGCGAACTTGTTACAGCCGTGGACTCGACGGATTACCTGGCGAGTGTTATTTCTGATTGTACCCCTTTATCGCTTCAAATTTAATTCCACCACTTTCAAAAAACAAATCCGACTGGAGACTAGAACCACTTTTATTTTCTGATAAAGCGTTCATAGACCTTATATCTTCCTCATTAAATACTTTTTTTGAGGAGGAACAAAACAGATGGCATCTTATTTTCACTGCTCTGGGAATCGTTGAAAGCATGTCTTCGAGGCCAAATAATTTCATACTCATCTTACATTTACAAATGTTGTCATAAAGAACTTGAAATTTTTATCATCTCCATTGTACATATAGAAAACCAGATCCTTTCTAACCCTGATCCTCACTTACTTAAAAAGAAAAGTGAATTGCACTCTAAATTTGAGTTATCTACAACACAAGCAGAAAAAAGACTGTTACAATTGAAGGGGTTATTCTATGAAAACAGAGAGAAGGCTAGTCGGTTGTTAGGCCATCAAGTAAAACGAGGCCTCTAGATCAAGGGTTCTCAAACTTTTTTGGGTCTTTCAGGGGGGCTGGACTGTGGGTGAAAAAGAAAACATGCAGAAAAAAAATCTTTATGCTGTAAATAAATGACATTATTATTGGGTTATGGAATGTTTGTTTTGTAAGAGATACATGCGCCATGATTACCCTACTGGTCAATGTGTTCTCCCCATTAATCAGTGCAAACTGTGAGCCTGCTTTTGGCTGACAAGACAGTCGGTGTCAGGTTCCATGTTGGTAACTCCCTGTCGTAACAGGTGATGCAAGTGTTCATCAGTGAGTCTGGATCTGATTGGAGCTTTGATGCGTTTCAACCTTGGTTGTCATTTTGAGTGCATGTTTTTTTTTTTTAGATTGGGGTAGGTCTCACTGGGAAGAGAAGCATAGAAATCAGTCAAAGCGCTTGACTTGAATGCATCTTTGAGGTTGTCAAAATTTTGTAATTCAGCCAGTTCCAGCTGGTAAATTGGATCAACACAATCAATGTCTGCTGCAAAAGGATTCTGGAAAAGTCGGATGTGTTTGGCATGGATATGAAGCTCTCGAAATCTCACCTGAAATTCACTTAGTAAAATTTCCAGGGCCTCAGCACACTTTCAGTCGGGAATGATTGAGATGGTTCCTTAGTCGCCAGGTTCTGAGTAGTGGGGAGATGGCAGAAGTTCCTCTCCTTCACATGTTTAAGGAGAAGACCCAGTTTTACTTCAAATGCTTTTACATACTGTAGTTTTTTTTCTTGCTTGCACAGAAGGATGGAGTCAGGAGACTGAAGGCTGGAGATGTTGGAGTAGTTTATTTCGAGGCGATCACAGTTCACTCATATCTCTCGTCCTAAGCCAGGCCAGTCCAGTACAATCTGAACTCACCCACCTCAGTCCTACTCAGTCGGACCTCTGCCCAACTCAGTCCTACTCAGTCTGAAGACAGAACCTTGTCACAGAGGTTTTATACAACGTGTCACCACCAGTATTGGGGTAATTACTCTAAAAAAGTAATCCATTACTGATTACTTATTAAAAATTGTAATGGGATTACTTTACTCATTACTTGCTGGAATATGTAATCTAATACCTTTTTAAGTTACTTTTTTTTTTTTTTACTTTTTAAGTTACATCCTAAAATCCCATACAATTATACTCAAATCTACAAACCTATCTGGAAAGTACAAATCAACTAATCTTTCAATAGTTTATTTAGGAACAGATTGTACCAGTAGTAGCAAAACTTAACGTGTAAATGGATTTCACCTTACTTGGTGTTACTTATTTTTCGTGAACAAGTCCATGTATTTTAGCAATTGAACAATGTCCAATAAAACCTTCATTAGTGGTACGACAAAACAAAACCAAGCATTTCACGACAGGCAAGTATAAGAACTGAATTCACAAAAATAAAATCTTCATAAATTAAATAAGTTCTCAGATCTTCAAGGGGCTCCTTTTGAACTTATTATATGAAACTGGCTGAAAATTTCTGAATGCTCAGAAAAATGCCACAGATTTTTTTTTCACTCATCATTGAAATAGTGGTTATATCTCAGTAACAAAAGTCTCTCAAATCGCTTGGAGGAAAGCTTGTTTCTTCTTGGAGTCAGCACAAGACTGCCTAGACTGAAAAGCCTTTCTACAGGTGCGCTTGGTGTTGCAGTGTTGTATTTCAATGAGATTTTCTTTACTCTGGGGAAGTGGTTCAGAACATCCATCTCTGATCCAACTGATTTCAAGTACTCCATTACTTACTCTCTGCAGTGTAAGAAGTATCTTCCTTTTCAAATGAAAAAAAGTCATCCTGACTTGAGATGGAAGGTGTTTGCTCTGCAGGCCTCATCATGGGCTCATGAGAGGACTCCTCACGACACTCTGTGGTCAGCAGTACCCTAACCCTGACTCTCCTCTCATCATCTCTAAACCAGCGCAGCTTGAACTTGGGCAAAGAGACAGCTGCCAAAAGAGCATCCTTACTGTCCAATACAGTGGAAAAACGCACTTTGATAGCCTGTCAAAACAAAATACAAAAACATGCTTAACAAGCCTCTTTATTATAAAGATTTATTTGCTTCACACCATATCCTTACCTGTACAATTGCATCAGGTAGTCCCACTGTCATCCTGGAACGCTCGTTCTGCAATTCCAGTGTTTTAGACATTAGAATCTCCAGTGTTGGTAAAAGTGTGCCATAGTAGCGGTTATCTTCTCCTTGCAATATATCCAGTGCAGTAGTGAGTGGCTTCAGTACTGTGCAGTATTCCCTCAAGAACTGATATTCCTTTTCTGTGATGCATTTTAGCCCCAGTTGAGAGAAAATGGTGTTTAGCTCTGTGATTGGGATCTCAGTAATGCGGTACAGGGCATCATAGAATGAGTTCCATCTTGTTGCAGTGGGTACGATGAGCTTTCTTTTGATCACGTCCTCAACTAGCTCCGAGGCTATAGATGAGCGACTTGTTTTTGTCCAAAGAGCTGAGGACTTCGCAGTGACACTTCTGTAGACTACTCTGGACTCACTGTTGGTTGGTAGCCATTTCTCCACATCATTACTTGAGATCAAGTTAAGTGTATGTGAAGCACATTTCATGCGAGGAGGGAGAGTAAACTGCCCTTCTGAATCAGAGGAGAGAGCCTGGCCAACATCTGTAAAGCTCACCTCAAGGCTTTGATAAAATTAGATCCGTTGTCAGTCACAGTAGCAGTGACTTTATGTGACAGCTTGTATGCTGAATGAACCTGTTCAATTTCACTGGCAATGACATCATATGTATGCCTCCCCTTAATTCTTTTACACGCCAGGGCAGCTTTTTCACGGCCAAAACTAGTGGGGTTTATCCTGTGAGCCGTCATCCCGAGGAAGCTGTTATTGTGGCATGTCCATTTATCTGCGGTGGTAGAGACATACTCTAAGCCCTCGAATGTTTTTTTTTTAAGCTCACACTCCATGTTATCATAACATTTGTCCAAATAGCTTGCAAATGTTTTTCGGTCTGAAGGCGGTACACTTTTGCCTGTGACGGGAATCTTGTTCAGTATGTGTCTAAAAGACGGCGACTCGACAGTAGACAGTGGTAGCATTTCCTCGACTATATATCTTGCAACAAGTCTTTTCATTTCACCATCTGTTACCTTCCTTCCTGCTGGCGGGTGAAAATCCAGTTTAGCTTGTTTGGGTGCTATTGGGGCACTCTTTTCTTCGATACAGGGGTCTTTAGCGACAAGTTTTGTTTTACCATGCACCCTGATTAAGTGCTTCGACAAATTGCTTGTCGAGTTTGCTGCAGTTGAAAGGTGCTTTCGGCTTGGACATAACTCACACTTCACTGTAATGTTTTTATCTTTGCATGAAACAAATTTTAAATAATGAGAATATCTCCATTTCTGAAAACATCCACTCTCCTCCTCTGCCATTGTTGCCAAAGTGTGCTGCGCTTATTGTGCTCGTCACGTTCAGTCACGTGACATGCCTGGCAGTCAGCTGCAGCAAGCGCCAGTGCACAAATTACGCAGAAAACAGCTTCAGGAATTATTTTACATTTCGGCCATTTAAAATAATATTTCTATATAATAATGGGAGCAACGCAAGTAACAGTTTTTTATTAAGATAGTAACTGTAATGTGATTACAAAATATTTAGCTGTAATGCGTTACATTACTTTGTTACAGAAAAAGTACACATATTACTGTAATGCGTTACTTTGTACCGCGTTACCCCCAACACTGGTCACCACACCTGTAAGATTCAAAGACGATGGTCAACAATTGGTCTCCAAGTGATGTTTGACCTGTGACCTGTAGAACCCAGAGAACAGCATTTTCCCAGGGACTCCGTTCTGTCGTAAATGCATAAAGTTCTCTTCTGGCGATGAAGTTGTTCCCCACATGGTAAATGTATAGGCACTTGTATACATGTAAACATATACAAAAAACACTGATTATCCAACAATATTAATACATGTCGCAGATGAGTCTTCCCTTGCCTTGGA
>JAMWET010003527.1:5000-23192 GCA_024036415.1 Prochilodus magdalenae | reverse complement strand
TTATAGAGATACGCCCATATGTTATAGAGATAAGCCCATATGTTATAGAGATACGCCCACATGTTATAGAGATACGCTCATATGTTATAGAGATACGCCCATATGTTATAGAGATACGCCCAAATGTTATAGAGATACGTCCATATGTTATAGAGATACGTCCACATGTTATAGAGATACGGCCATATGTTATAGAGATACGCCCATATGTTATAGAGATACGGCCATATGTTATAGAGATACGCCCATATGTTATAGAGATACGCCCATATGTTATAGAGATACGCTCATATGTTATAGAGATACGCCCACATGTTATAGAGATACACCCACATGTTATAGAGATACGGCCATATGTTATAGAGATACGCCCATATGTTATAGAGATACGCCCACATGTTATAGAGATACACCCACATGTTATAGAGATACGCCCATATGTTATAGAGATACGCCCATATGTTATAGAGATACGCCCATATGTTATAGAGATATACCCATATGTTATAGAGATACGCCCATATGTTATAGAGATACGCCCATATGTTATAGAGATACGCCCATATGTTATAGAGATACGCCCACATGTTATAGAGATACACCCACATGTTATAGAGATACGCCCATATGTTATAGAGATACGTCCACATGTTATAGAGATACGCCCACATGTTATAGAGATACGCCCAAATGTTATAGAGATACGTCCATATGTTATAGAGATACGCCCATATGTTATAGAGATACGCCCACATGTTATAGAGATACGTCCATATGTTATAGAGATACGTCCACATGTTATAGAGATACACCCATATGTTATAGAGATACGCCCACATGTTATAGAGATACGTCCATATGTTATAGAGATACGTCCACATGTTATAGAGATACGCCCATATGTTATAGAGATACGCCCACATGTTATAGAGATACGCCCACATGTTATAGAGATACACCCACATGTTATAGAGATACGGCCATATGTTATAGAGATACGCCCATATGTTATAGAGATACGCCCACATGTTATAGAGATACATCCATATGTTATAGAGATACGTCCACATGTTATAGAGATACGCCCACATGTTATAGAGATACACCCACATGTTATAGAGATACGCCCCTATGTTATAGAGATACGCCCATATGTTATAGAGATACGCCCACATGTTATAGAGATACACCCACATGTTATAGAGATACGCCCACATGTTATATATATATATGTATGTATGTATGAAACATAGGCAGCCGAATGGATGGATAATAAAAGAAATTAAATGTATACGGATCAATCCTGCATGGGTAGGTCATTCCCTGACATGCCGCTTGGGTTTCCGGCTAATGCTGTTTAGCTCCTGCTAGCTGAGCACAGCTCTAGCACTTACACTGACCCCACACTCGGCTGAGTGGGAACGTTCAAACTCCAGCACATACCCTACACATGATGGTCTATATGAGGGAATTACATTCAGGTGTAGGCTGGCAAGTCAGGAACACAGTCTCTGATTGGTCTACATGTCAGGAACACAGGCTCTGATTGGTCTACAAGTCAGGAACACAGGCTCTGATTGGTCTACAAGTCAGGAACACAGGCTCTGATTGGTCTACATGTCAGGAACACAGTCTCTGATTGGTCTACATGTCAGGAACACAGGCTCTGATTGGTCTACAAGTCAGGAACACAGGCTCTGATTGGTCTACAAGTCAGGAACACAGTCTCTGATTGGTCTACATGTCAGGAACACAGGCTCTGATTGGTCTACAAGTCAGGAACACAGTCTCTGATTGGTCTACAAGTCAGGAACACAGGCTCTGATTGGTCTACATGTCAGGAACACAGTCTCTGATTGGTCTACATGTCAGGAACACAGGCTCTGATTGGTCTACAAGTCAGGAACACAGGCTCTGATTGGTCTACAAGTCAGGAACACAGGCTCTGATTGGTCTACAAGTCAGGAACACAGGCTCTGATTGGTCTACAAGTCAGGAACACAAACTCTGATTGGCCTACAAGTCAGGAACACAGTCTCTGATTGGCCTACAAGTCAGAAACACAGTCTCTGATTGGTCAACAAGTCAGAAACACAGTCTCTGATTGGTCTACAAGTCAATAACACAGTCTCTGATTGGTCAACAAGTCAGGAACACAGCCTCTGATTGGTCAACAAGTCAGAAACACAGTCTCTGATTGGTCAACAAGTCAGGAACACAGCCTCTGATTGGTCAACAAGTCAGGAACACAGCCTCTGATTGGTCTACAAGTCAATAACACAGTCTCTGATTGGTCTACAAGTCAGTAACACAGTCTCTGATTGGTCAACAAGTCAATAACACAGTCTCTGATTGGTCAACAAGTCAGGAACACAGCCTCTGATTGGTCAACAAGTCAGGAACACAGCCTCTGATTGGTCGACAAGTCAGGAACACAGCCTCTGATTGGTCAACAAGTCAGGAACACAGTCTCTGATTGGTCTACAAGTCAGTAACACAGCCTCTGATTGGTCAACAAGTCAGGAACACAGCCTCTGATTGGTCTACAAGTCAGGAACACAGTCTCTGATTGGTCTACAAGTCAGGAACACAGTCTCTGATTGGTCTACAAGTCAGGAACACAGCCTCTGATTGGTCTACAAGTCAGGAACACAGTCTCTGATTGGTCAACAAGTCAGGAACACAGCCTCTGATTGGTCAGCAAGTCAGGAACACAGTCTCTGATTGGTCTACAAGTTAGGAACACAGTCTCTGATTGATCAATATGTCAGGAACACATTCTCTGATTGGTCTACAAGTCAGGAGCACAGTCTCTGATTGGTCTACAAGTCAGGAACACAGTCTCTGATTGGTCAACAAGTCAGGAAAACAGTCTCTGATTGGTCTACAAGTCGTCCTCTCAGGAAGCAGCAGCCTGACCGACTAGGTGTTCTCCGCTATGGGCTGGTTGCTGCCCTGCGCCTCCTCTTCCTCCTCTTGCCTCCTTCTATGCCACTTCTGACACCATTATGGCCTTGGCATAGAAGGAGAAGGAGCAGGACACATTTATCAAACAGGCACCAAGGGAAAACCGCTCAGCCCGGAGCGTCCTCGCATGAACCGGGGAGGTGATGTGGGAGGTCATATCATACATGGAGCCTCCTCAGTAACACTAACATCCCAACTCATCACCACACAGCTAACACCAACCAACAACCCGCACCTGGGTGGCAGCGCCACACCCTTAGACTCCTCACGGCAGCAGCACGGCAGCAGCAGGGCCCGCCGCCACCTATCAGAAACATGGTCCGGTGAGTCGGACTAACGGGCCGAGTGGACTGATACGGGGTCTCGGCTCCGACCGGGACCATCTGGAAGGGGTTGACGGTTTGACGGCTGCTGAGCAGTGGAGGTGTGCGCTCCTCTCCTCTCCAGCTGACTGGATTAAATAAGGAGCAGACATTTGTCTTGGTAAACTCCTCAGGACGGATCAGGAGGCGCTGGGTTATTGTCCGGGACGCCGGCGATCCGTCATGATTACCCAGCGCTAGTTTGGGAAAAGTAACCCAGCCCAATACATTCCCATTACTCAGGAGGCACGCAGGACGTTCCCATCCCGGCCCTCTCCTTCTCATCCCTCTCCTCCTTCTCCTCATCCCTCTCCTCCTTCTCCTCATCCCTCTCCTCCTTCTCCTCATCCCTCTCCTCCTTCTCCTCATCCCTCTCCTCCTTCTCCTCATCCCTCTCCTTCTTCTCCTCATCCCTCTCCTCCTTCTCCTCATCCCTCTCCTTCTTCTCCTCATCCCTTTCCTCCTTCTCCTCATCCCTCTCCTTCTTCTCCTCATCCCTCTCCTTCTTCTCCTCATCCCTCTGCTCCTTCTCCTCATCCCACTCCTCCTTCTCCTCATCCCTCTCCTTCTTCTCCTCATCCCTCTCCTTCTTCTCCTCATCCCTCTCCTCCTTCTCCTCATCCCTCTCCTTCTTCTCCTCATCCCTCTCCTCCTTCTCCTCATCCCTCTCCTTCTTCTCCTCATCCCTCTCCTTCTCCTCATCCCTCTCCTTCTTCTCCTCATCCCTCTCCTCCTTCTCCTCATCCCCCTCCTCCTTCTTCTCATCCCTCTCCTCCTTCTCCTCATCCCTCTCCTTCTTCTCCTCATCCCTCTCTTTCTTCTCCTCATCCCTCTCCTCCTTCTCCTCATCCCTCCCTTTCTCTACATCCCTCTCCTCCTTCTCCTCATCCCTCTCCTCCTTCTCCTCATCCCCCCTTTCTCCACATCTCTCCCTCTCCTCATCCCTCTCCTCCTTCTCCTCATCCCTCTCCTCCTTCTCCTCATCCCTGCCTTTCTCCACATCCCTCCTTCTCCTCATCCCTCCCTTTCTCTACATCCCTCTCCTCCTTCTCCTCATCCCTCTCCTCCTTCTCCTCATCCCCCCTTTCTCCACATCTCTCCTTCTCCTCATCCCTCTCCTCCTTCTCCTCATCCCTCTCCTCCTTCTCCTCATCCCTCTCCTCCTTCTCCTCATCCCTGCCTTTCTCCACATCCCTCCTTCTCCACATCCCGGCCACCTTTAATGATTAGTCCACAGCTCCGGAATACTGCCGCCCTCTCCTTCTTCTCCACATTCCTCTATTTCTCTACATCCCTCTTTCTCCACATCCCTCCTTCTCCGCATCCATCCTTTTTTCTCTACATCACTGTAATACAATAACAACCTTCTCCTGGTGGACCCCTAGCAACCTCTTCACAGTGGGAGAAAGAGGGGGCGGTAGATCTGGAGCTCCTGATGAGCAGGAGAAGTACTGGGTCTCTGGTCTTCATAAGTGCAGTGAAGGTGTAATTCTAAACAGGGAGGGATCAGGTCTGATCTGTATTAGCACTGAACCCCTCTGATCTGGAACAGGGAGGGATCAGGTCTGATCTGTATTAGCTCTGAACCCCTCTGATCTGGAAGAGGGAGGGATCAGGTCTGATCTGTATTAGCACTGAACCCCTCTGATCTGGAACAGGGAGGGATCAGGTCTGATCTGTATTAGCACTGAACCCCTCTGATCTGGAACAGGGAGGGATCAGGTCTGATCTGTATTAGCACTGAACCCCTCTGATCTGGAACAGGGAGGGATCAGGTCTGATCTGTATTAGCACTGAACCCCTCTGATCTGGAACAGGGAGGGATCAGGTCTGATCGGTTTTAGATCTGAACCCCTCTGATCTGGAACAGGGAGGGATCAGGTCTGATCTGTATTAGCACTGATCTCTTCTGATCTGGAACTGGGAGGGATCAGGTCTGATCTGTATTAGCACTGAACCCCTCTGATCTGGAACAGGGAGGGATCAGGTCTGATCTGTATTAGCACTGAACCCCTCTGATCTGGAAGAGGGAGGGATCAGGTCTGATCTGTATTAGCACTGAACCCCTCTGATCTGGAACAGGGAGGGATCAGGTCTGATCTGTATTAGCACTGAACCCCTCTGATCTGGAACAGGGAGGGATCAGGTCTGATCTGTATTAGCACTGAACCCCTCTGATCTGAAACAGGGAGGGATCAGGTCTGATCTGTATTAGCTCTGAACCCCTCTGATCTGGAACAGGGAGGGATCAGGTCTGATCTGTATTAGCTCTGAACCCCTCTGATCTGGAACAGGGAGGGATCAGGTCTGATCTGTATTAGCTCTGAACCCCTCTGATCTGGAAGAGGGAGGGATCAGGTCTGATCTGTATTAGCTCCGAACCCCTCTGATCTGGAACAGCGAGGGATCAGGTCTGATCGGTTTTAGCTCTGAACCCCTCTGATCTGGAACAGGGAGGGATCAGGTCTGATCTGTATTAGCTCTGAACCCCTCTGATCTGGAACAGGGAGGGATCAGGTCTGATCTGTATTAGCTCTGATCTCTTCTGATCTGGAACTGGGAGGGATCAGGTCTGATCTGTATTAGCACTGAACCCCTCTGATCTGGAACAGGGAGGGATCAGGTCTGATCTGTATTAGCTCTGAACCCCTCTGATCTGGAACAGGGAGGGATCAGGTCTGATCTGTATTAGCACTGAACCCCTCTGATCTGGAACAGGGAGGGATCAGGTCTGATCTGTATTAGCACTGAACCCCTCTGATCTGAAACAGGGAGGGATCAGGTCTGATCTGTATTAGCACTGATCTCTTCTGATCTGGAACAGGGAGGGATCAGGTCTGATCTGTATTAGCTCTGAACCCCTCTGATCTGGAACAGGGAGGGATCAGGTCTGATCTGTATTAGCACTGAACCCCTCTGATCTGGAACAGGGAGGGATCAGGTCTGATCTGTATTAGCACTGAACCCCTCTGATCTGGAACAGGGAGGGATCAGGTCTGATCTGTATTAGCTCTGAACCCCTCTGATCTGGAACAGGGAGGGATCAGGTCTGATCTGTATTAGCACTGAACCCCTCTGATCTGGAACAGGGAGGGATCAGGTCTGATCTGTATTAGCTCTGAACCACTCTGATCTGGAAGAGGGAGGGATCAGGTCTGATCTGTATTAGCTCCGAACCCCTCTGATCTGGAACAGCGAGGGATCAGGTCTGATCGGTTTTAGCTCTGAACCCCTCTGATCTGGAACAGGGAGGGATCAGGTCTGATCTGTATTAGCTCTGAACCCCTCTGATTTGGAACAGGGAGGGATCAGGTCTGATCTGTTTTAGCTCTGACCCCTCTGATCTGGAAGAGGGAGGGATCAGGTCTGATCTGTATTAGCACTGAACCCCTCTGATCTGGAACAGGGAGGGATCAGGTCTGATCGGTTTTAGCTCTGAACCCCTCTGATCTGGAAGAGGGAGGGATCAGGTCTGATCTGTATTAGCTCTGAACCCCTCTGATCTGGAACAGGGAGGGATCAGGTCTGATCTGTATTAGCACTGAACCCCTCTGATCTGGAACAGGGAGGGATCAGGTCTGATCTGTATTAGCACTGAACCCCTCTGATCTGGAACAGGGAGGGATCAGGTCTGATCTGTATTAGCACTGAACCCCTCTGATCTGGAACAGGGAGGGATCAGGTCTGATCTGTATTAGCACTGATCCCCTCTGATCTGAAACAGGGAGGGATCAGGTCTGATCTGTATTAGCTCTGAACCCCTCTGATCTGGAACAGGGAGGGATCAGGTCTGATCTGTATTAGCTCTGAACCCCTCTGATCTGGAACAGGGAGGGATCAGGTCTGATCTGTATTAGCTCTGAACCCCTCTGATCTGGAACTGGGAGGGATCAGGTCTGATCTGTATTAGCTCCGAACCCCTCTGATCTGGAACAGCGAGGGATCAGGTCTGATCGGTTTTAGCTCTGAACCCCTCTGATCTGGAACAGGGAGGGATCAGGTCTGATCTGTATTAGCTCTGAACCCCTCTGATCTGGAACAGGGAGGGATCAGGTCTGATCTGTATTAGCTCTGATCTCTTCTGATCTGGAACTGGGAGGGATCAGGTCTGATCTGTATTAGCACTGAACCCCTCTGATCTGGAACAGGGAGGGATCAGGTCTGATCTGTATTAGCTCTGAACCCCTCTGATCTGGAACAGGGAGGGATCAGGTCTGATCTGTATTAGCACTGAACCCCTCTGATCTGGAAGAGGGAGGGATCAGGTCTGATCTGTATTAGCACTGAACCCCTCTGATCTGGAAGAGGGAGGGATCAGGTCTGATCTGTTTAAGGTCCGAACCCCTCTGATCTGGAAGAGGAAGGGATCAGGTCTGATCTGTATTAGCACTGAACCCCTCTGATCTGGAAGAGGGAGGGATCAGGTCTGATCTGTATTAGCACTGAACCCCTCTGATCTGGAACAGGGAGGGATCAGGTCTGATCTGTATTAGCACTGAACCCCTCTGATCTGAAACAGGGAGGGATCAGGTCTGATCTGTATTAGCTCTGAACCCCTCTGATCTGGAACAGGGAGGGATCAGGTCTGATCTGTATTAGCTCTGAACCCCTCTGATCTGGAACAGGGTGGGATCAGGTCTGATCTGTATTAGCACTGAACCCCTCTGATCTGGAACTGGGAGGGATCAGGTCTGATCTGTATTAGCACTGAACCCCTCTGATCTGGAACTGGGAGGGATCAGGTCTGATCTGTATTAGCACTGAACCCCTCTGATCTGGAACTGGGAGGGATCAGGTCTGATCTGTATTAGCTCTGAACCCTTCTGATCTGGAACAGGGAGGGATCAGGTCTGATCTGTATTAGCACTGAACCCCTCTGATCTGGAACTGGGAGGGATCAGGTCTGATCGGTTTTAGCTCTGAACCCCTCTGATCTGGAACAGGGAGGGATCAGGTCTGATCTGTATTAGCAGTGATCTCTTCTAAACTGGAACAGGGAGGGATCAGGTCTGATCTGTATTAGCACTGATCTCTTCTGATCTGGAACAGGGAGTGACCTGATCTGACCTGTTTAAGGTCCGAACCCCTCTGATCTGGAACAGGGAGTGATCAGGTCTGACCTGTTTAAGGTCCGAACCCCTCTGATCTGGAACAGGGAGGGATCAGGTCTGATCTGTATTAGCACTGATCTCTTCTGATCTGGAACTGGGAGGGATCAGGTCTGATCTGTATGAGCACTGATCTCTTCTGATCTGGAACAGGGAGGGATCAGGTCTGATCTGTATTAGCTCTGAACCCCTCTGATCTGGAACAGGGAGGGATCAGGTCTGATCTGTATTAGCACTGATCTCTTCTGATCTGGAACTGGGAGGGATCAGGTCTGATCTGTATTAGCACTGATCTCTTCTGATCTGGAACAGGGAGGGATCAGGTCTGATCTGTATTAGCACTGATCTCTTCTGATCTGGAACAGGGAGGGATCAGGTCTGATCTGTATTAGCACTGATCTCTTCTGGTCTGGAACAGGGAGGGATCAGGTCTGATCTGTATTAGTCTGGACAGGTGGTTCCAGTCGGACTCTGCACAGTTCAGTATTACTATGGGTTTAATACAGCAGATCTATTTTACTGGAGTTATTTTTTGTGTTTTGAGATTATATTGTAGCCACGCCCCCTGCGGATTCATCGCGCGCCGATTGGCTGCTTGCTGGTGGCAGGATGCTTGCACCCGCCTCGTTATCTTTCTCAGGCACCTCGCGCCGCTACTCGCTCGCGCGCGCAGAGCCAGAGACGCTGATGGCACGAGACGGATTGTGGACGATTCAGCGCGTGAACGACTCGATGCGGACGGATTAACGCACGAGGGGAGAAAAGGAGAGAGAGGGGAGAGAGAGAGAGAGAAGGAAGGAGAGAGAGAGGGGGGCAGAGCGTGCACGCGGGAGAAGAGGGGGAGAGTGACGGAGAGGCAGAAGAGGAGAGGAGTCTCTCTCCACTCGCTCTCCGGGCTGGAAGATGGCGGAGGCGAACGGTAAGACCGGCTCGGGCCGGCAGGGGGCGCTGGCTGTGGGTCTGTCTCAGCCCGCCGGGTGGCGCTCTCTGCTCTCCATCACCATCCTCTTCCTGGCCTGGCTCGCGGGCTTCAGCTCCAGACTCTTTGCTGTCATCCGCTTCGAGAGCGTCATCCACGAGTTCGACCCATGGTGAGTTAATAAGGGGGGTCCAGGTGGATGTGGGGGTCAGTCTTGTGGTGTGGAGTTCGGTTCACTGGGTTCACTCTGGGTTCTGTTCCGGGATCCGGTTCAGTTTGTTCAAACCGAGTTCCCTCCAGAGAACCCCGGGTCCACTTCATTTGGGTCCTTTGTCCGTCCTGCTGTTTCGTTCTGCTCTATGAATCCGGTTTGGGATCATGGTGTGGAGTTCAGGAGTCCTGTGTGTTCTACCAATCCGGTTCGGTCCATTCCCGCTATTCACACAGCTCACAAACTCACATTCAGTTCAGCAGTAAACCTGACTCCCGGTCCGCTTCATTCTAAACCGGGTTCTTTGTGTTCTAGGCATCAGTTTGGGTCTAGACACCTCTTACTCCATTTTTACTTCATACTGAGAGTCCAGTACATTTCTGTACCAATCCAGGGTACTATAGTGTCTCAGTCCAGGTCAGTCTGCTAATCCAGTCCAGGTCAGTCTGCTAATCCAGTCCAGGTCAGTCTGCTAATCCAGTCCAGGTCAGTCTAATCCAGTCCAGGTCAGTCTGCTAATCCAGTCCAAGTCAGTCTAATAAACTAGTCCAGGTCAATCTAATAATCTAGTCCAGGTCAGTCTAATAATGCAGTCCAGTCTGATAAATTAGTCCAGGTCAGTCTAATAATCTAGTCCAGGTCAGTCTAAAAATCCAGTCCAGTCTAATAAATTAGTCTGTGAATGGATGAAGGGGTAATGCTGGATTGATGAAGGAGTGAATGGATGAAGGGGTGATGCTGGATGGATGAAGGAGTGAATGGATGAAGGGGTAATGCTGGATGGATGAAGGAGTGAATGGATGAAGGGCTGATGCTGGATGGATGAAGGAGTGAATGGATGAAGGGGTGATGCTGGATGGATGAAGGAGTGAATGGATGAAGGGCTGATGCTGGATGGATGAAGGGGTGATGCTGGATGGATGAAGGAGTGAATGGATGAAGGGCTGATGCTGGATGGATGAAGGAGTGAATGGATGAAGGGGTGATGCTGGATGGATGAAGGAGTGAATGGATGAAGGGGTGATGCTGGATGGATAAAGGGGTGATGCTGGATGGATGAAGGAGTGAATGGGTGAAGGGCTGATGCTGGATGGATGAAGGGGTGATGCTGGATGGATGAAGGAGTGAATGGGTGAAGGGATGATGCTGGATGGATGAAGGAGTGAATGGATGAAGGGCTGATGCTGGATGGATGAAGGGGTGATGCTGGATGGATGAAGGAGTGAATGGATGAAGGGCTGATGCTGGATGGATGAAGGGGTGATGCTGGATGGATGAAGGAGTGAATGGATGAAGGGCTGATACTGGATGGATGAAGGGCTGATGCTGGATGGATGAAGGGGTGATGCTGGATGGATGAAGGAGTGAATGGATGAAGGGCTGATGCTGGATGGATGAAGGGCTGATGCTGGATGGATGAATGAGTGAATGGATAAAGGGCTGATGCTGGATGGATGGAGTGAATGGATGAAGGGGTGATGCTGGATGGATGAAGGAGTGAATGGATGAAGGGCTGATGCTGGATGGATGGAGTGAATGGATGAAGGGGTAATGCTGGATGGATGAAGGAGTGAATGGATGAAGGGCTGATGCTGGATGGATGAAGGGCTGATGCTGGATGGATGAAGGAGTGAATGGATGAAGGGCTGATGCTGGATGGATGAAGGGGTGATGCTGGATGGATGAAGGTGTAATGCTGGATGGATGAAGGAGTGGATGGATGAAGGGCTGATGCTGGATGGATGAAGGGCTGATGCTGGATGGATGAAGGGGTGATGCTGGATGGATGAAGGAGTGAATGGGTGAAGGGATGATGCTGGATGGATGAAGGAGTGAATGGATGAAGGGGTGATGCTGGATGGATGAAGGAGTGAATGGATGAAGGGCTGATGCTGGATGGATGAAGGGCTGATGCTGGATGGATGAAGGGGTGATGCTGGATGGATGAAGGTGTAATGCTGGATGGATGAAGGAGTGAATGGATGAAGGGCTGATGCTGGATGGATGAAGGGCTGATGCTGGATGGATGAAGGGGTGATGCTGGATGGATGAAGGAGTGAATGGAGTCGGTGTGGTGGTACTGAGCGCGTCCCCCGGCGGGACACCTTCCTGTACTCCGGCTGATTTCCTTCAGCTCCCCAGCAGTTGGTGCAATGTGACCTGACAGGTCAAAGTGACAGTGTAAATGCGACCTGGCAGGCCAAAATGACTGAATCCCCGGAGTAATCAGATCCCATCGCTAAGCTAATGGACTCACTCAGGCGACTCAGCAGCACTAAAGAACTTCCTCAGGCTGCGGCGGGTTCTGTCTGTCTGCATTACGCTGACGACCGACTACAGCACGGTGTACAATAGCGCTGTCACCATTAATGGATTCACAGGGGTAATCGATCGAGCGCTGCCTTATCAAAGGATCTGCTGGGATCACTGCAGACTTTCCATGATGATAAATCTGATCTCTCCTGTTCTAGCGTATAGGAGCGTTTATTGAGGGTGTTTATGGACTGATATCTCCTGTTCTAGCGTAT
Organism: Prochilodus magdalenae; assembly: GCA_024036415.1. Classification (NCBI taxonomy): domain Eukaryota; kingdom Metazoa; phylum Chordata; class Actinopteri; order Characiformes; family Prochilodontidae; genus Prochilodus; species Prochilodus magdalenae. The sequence continues at coordinate 11,097 of JAMWET010003527.1, read as the reverse complement.
AGGAGCGTTTATTGAGGGCGTGTATGGACTGATATCTCCTGTTCTAGCGTATAGGAGCGTTTATTGAGGGCGTTTATGGACTGATATCTCCTGTTCTAGCGTATAGGAGCGTTTATTGAGGGTGTGTATGAGCTGATATCTCCTGTTCTAGCGTATAGGAGTGTTTATTGAGGGCGTGTATGGACTGATATCTCCTGTTCTAGCGTATAGGAGTGTTTATTGAGGGTGTTTATGGACTGATATCTCCTGTTCTAGCGTATAGGAGTGTTTTTTGAGGGCGTTTATGGACTGATATCTCCTGTTCTAGCGTATAGGAGCGTTTATTGAGGGTGTATATGGACTGATATCTCCTGTTCTAGCGTATAGGAGCGTTCATTGAGGGCGTTTATGGACTGATATCTCCTGTTCTAGCGTATAGGAGCGTTTATTGAGGTTGTTTATGGACTGATATCTCCTGTTCTAGCGTATAGGAGCGTTTATTGAGGGCGTTTATGGACTGATATCTCCTGTTCTAGCGTATAGGAGCGTTTATTGAGGACGTTTATGGACTGATATCTCCTGTTCTAGCGTATAGGAGCGTTTATTGAGGGCGTTTATGGACTGATATCTCCTGTTCTAGCGTATAGGAGCGTTTATTGAGGGCGTTTATGGACTGATATCTCCTGTTCTAGCGTATAGGAGCGTTTATTGAGGGCGTTTATGGACTGATATCTCCTGTTCTAGCGTATAGGAGCGTTTATTGAGGGTGTTTATGGACTGATCTCTCCTGTTCTAGCGTATAGGAGCGTTTATTGAGGGCGTGTATGGACTGATATCTCCTGTTCTAGCGTATAGGAGCGTTTATTGAGGGCGTGTATGGACTGATATCTCCTGTTCTAGCGTATAGGAGCGTTTATTGAGGGCGTTTATGGACTGATATCTCCTGTTCTAGAGTATAGGAGCGTTTATTGAGGGCGTTTATGGACTGATATCTCCTGTTCTAGCGTATAGGAGCGTTTATTGAGGGAGTTTATGGACTGATATCTCCTGTTCTAGCGTATAGGAGCGTTTATTGAGGGAGTTTATGGACTGATATCTCCTGTTCTAGCGTATAGGAGTGTTTATTGAAGCGTTTATGGACTGATATCTCCTGTTCTAGCGTATAGGAGCGTTTATTGAGGGAGTTTATGGACTGATATCTCCTGTTCTAGCGTATAGGAGCGTTTATTGAGAGTGTGTATGGACTGATATCTCCTGTTCTAGTGTATAGGAGTGTTTATTGAGGGCGTTTATGGACTGATATCTCCTGTTCTAGTGTATAGGAGCGTTTATTGAGGGTGTTTATGGACTGATATCTCCTGTTCTAGCGTATAGGAGTGTTTATTGAGGGTGTGTATGGACTGATATCTCCTGTTCTAGCGTATAGGAGCGTTTACTAAGGGTGTTTATGGACTGATATCTCCTGTTCTAGCGTATAGGAGTGTTTATTAAGGGGTGTGTATGGACTGATATCTCCTGTTCTAGCGTATAGGAGTGTTTATTGAGGGCGTTTATGGACTGATATCTCCTGTTCTAGCGTATAGGAGTGTTTATTGTGGGCGTTTATGGACTGATATCTCCTGTTCTAGCGTATAGGAGCGTTTACTAAGGGTGTGTATGGACTGATATCTCCTGTTCTAGCGTATAGGAGCGTTTACTGAGGGCGTTTATGGACTGATATCTCCTGTTCTGGCGTATCAGAGTGTTTATTGAGGGAGTTTATGGACTGATATCTCCTGTTCTAGCGTATAGGAGTGTTTATTGAGGGTGTTTATGGACTGATATCTCCTGTTCTAGCGTATAGGAGTGTTTATTGAGGGTGTTTATGGACTGATATCTCCTGTTCTAGTGTATAGGAGTGTTTATTGAGGGTGTTTATGGACTGATATCTCCTGTTCTAGCGTATAGGAGTGTTTATTGAGGGTGTTTATGGACTGATATCTCCTGTTCTAGCGTATAGGAGTGTTTATAGAGGGCGTTTATGGACTGATATCTCCTGTTCTGGCGTATCAGAGTGTTTATTGAGGGTGTTTATGGACTGATATCTCCTGTTCTAGCGTATAGGAGTGTTTATTGAGGGCGTGTATGGACTGATATCTCCTGTTCTAGCGTATAGGAGTGTTCAGCAGCTGGTACACTGTTACTCCAGCCCTGAGGAGCTGTGTCTAACGTGTTCTTGTAATACTGATCGGTATGGGCTGAAGTGTTTGGTCCCCCGAGAGCTGCACCACCAGCCAGCGTATTTAGCTCCTCACAGTTAAACCATCGCTGTAGGCCTCCGTGTTCAGCTCCTGATGTTCTGTTTGCTCTGTTGGAAAACTACAGATAAAGGTTCTCCACACACACGTGACCTGTAGCATCTATATTTAGCGTGTGTGCATGTGTCCGCACCTTCATCCAACAGGTGGCTGAGCAGTAAGGCTCTGTGAGGGGAGCGACCATTCGCCGCACCTTCCACGATGCATGTCCGAAACTGTTTCCCTTGCGAGTCTGAGTGAAGAGGAGCAGTTTTCGGACCTTGGTGGCAGGAGTCACTGAAGTCCAGGCGGTCACTCCAGAGTTGTGTGAACGGGAGAGCTGGTTCTGTCTTTCGTGAGTGACACCCCCGCTCCGCTCCGGTCTCCGGGTGTTATTCCGCACCTGCTGTATCTCCGTAATAAACCACACACGGTGCAGTGCTCTCTGATTGTGTTTTATTAGGCTGATGTGCTGCAGTCGGCGCTCATTAAAGGCACGGCGGCTGCTTGGCATTCCGCGTGGCACTGGGGAGCGAGGGGAGACCTGTTAGGATCGGGGGGCTGGACGCGAGCTGCACATCAGCCGCACACAGGAGGGGTCTGAAAGTGAGGGCTATAATGGGGACTCCTCCGGGACAGCTTTAGACTAGATGTTGGAACATTGCTGTGAGGATTTGCTTGAGTGTAAGTGAGGTCAGGTACTGATGTTGAACATTGCTGTGAGGATCTGATTGAGTGTTAGTGAGGTCAGGTACTGATGTTGAACATTGCAGTGAGGATCTGATTGAGCATTAGTGAGGTCAGGTACTGATGCTGAACATTGCTGTGAGGATTTGATTAAGGATTAGTGAGGTCAGGTACTGATGTTGAACATTGCTGTGAGGATCTGATTGAGTGTTAGTGAGGTCAGGTACTGATGTTGAACATTGCTGTGAGGATTTGATTGAGCGTTAGTGAGGTCAGGTACTGATGTTGAACATTGCTGTGAGGATTTGATTGAGTGTTTGTGAGGTCAGGTACTGATGTTGAACATTGCTGTGAGGATTTGGTTGAGTGTTCGTGAGGTACCCCACCTACTATTGTGATGTCTCGGCGAGGAAGTTTCCAACCACTGCTCTGTTACTGAGCACCGCAGGTGTGGAGACCACCACCCCGTGCTAATGAATGGCCGGGATAGCTGGCAGGCCACCGATGACCACCGTGCTTGGTGTGTGGTCGTGACCGAACACTGCCGCGGTGCCTGATGGCATTGCTGGAAGGTCACAGTGAGTTGAGCCACGCTGCCACACCGGCTGGTTCTCACTGCTGGCTGTCACACAGGTGACATCGCTGGCTGCCGTCCCTGTGCATGTGTGTGTTAGTGTGTGTGTGTGTGTGTGAGAGTGTGTGTGTGTGTGTATATATATGTGTGTGTGTGTGTGTTAGTGTGTGTGTGTGTGTGTTAGTGTGTGTGTGTGTGTGTGTGTGTGTGTGTGTGTGTTAGTGTGTGTGTGTATGTTTGTGTGTGTGTGTGTTAGTGTGTGTGTGTGTGTGTGTGTGTTAGTGTGTGCGTGTGTGTATGTATGTGTGTGTTAGTGTGTATGTGTGTGTGTGTTAGTGTGTGTGAGTGTATGTGTTAGTGTGTGCGTGTGTGTGTTTGTATGTGTGTTAGTGTGTGTGTGAGTGTATGTGTTAGTGTGTATGTGTGTGTGTGTGTTAGTGTGTGTTAGTGTGTGTGTGTATGTGTTAGTGTGTGCGTGTGTGTGTTTGTATGTGTGTTAGTGTGTGTGTGAGTGTATGTGTTAGTGTGTGTGTGTGTGTGTGTGTGTGTGTGTGTGTGTTAGTGTGTGTGTGTTAGTGTGTGTGTTAGTGTGTGTGTGTGTTTGTATATGTGGCGTATAGAGGAGTAGACTAGCAGTGCAGAGTTGGGACCTGAGCAGGTCTTGGCGGATGGAGGAAGCAGAGGGAGACGCCGGAGGAGTTTGGGATTTTGCCAGACCCTGGCTTTAATTTAGCTCCTGACCTGTCTGTCCTCTCCTCCCCTCACCTCCCCTCTCCGGACCTGCTGGTTGCGTGTGCGGGGCGGGGAGGGTGGGGTAGGATAAGCCCTGTCTGCCCGCGGTCCTGTTTGGGATGGCTTATGAAATATTCAGAGCATCACCGTGTAGGGTTATATTGTGAAGGCACACCGCCTCGGCTGCAGTGCCCCGTCCTGCCTCGCTGACTCGTATCCGCGATGCTGGATTCGGTGATAAAGGTGCCTCCAGGCGCGCGCGTCTTTACCTAGCGCTAGCATATCAGTCGGGAACGCCTCATTACCGCAGCCTTCACTGCAGGCCCGGACGGTGAGCGCCTCCGCTCCTCTCGGGCTCGTCCTCCGGCTCGTCCTCCGCCTCTGTGTCTTTAAGAGTGCGGTGTAAGGCTCTGGGTGGGGTGTAATGTAGGGCGCGGGAGAGATGGAGGACAGAGTGAGGGAGTTTACTGAGTCGGGACTGAGAGATTAATGTGCTCCCCGGTTCAGGTGCGGCTGTTGATCCGCAGGCGGGGAGGAGCTCTTCATCTGGACGGGCCGGAAGGGAACACGGAGCACACTTAGTCAAGGTGTAGCCGAGGCCATGTGGGTGTGGTTAGAGAACTGTAGGGTTTGTGTGGGTTTGGGCGGAGCGTTAAACCCACTGGGTTTATATTTACACTAAGGCTGTTAGAGGATATCAGGCTATCCAAGCTTCAGTTCCCCACCCAGGTAACCCCACCCTGTCCAGGTAGGGACCTTGTCCAGAGACTCTTCACTGAGCCCAGGTAACCCCACCCTGTCCAGGTAGGGACCTTGTCCAGAGACTCTTCACTGAGCCCAGGTAACCCCACCCTGTCCAGGTAGGGACCTTGTCCAGAGAGTCTTCACTGAGCCCAGGTAACCCCACCCTGTCCAGGTAGGGACCTTGTCCAGAGACTCTTCACTGAGCCCAGGTAACCCCACCCTGTCCAGGTAGGGACCTTGTCCAGAGACTCTTCACTGAGCCCAGGTAACCCCACCCTGTCCAGGTAGGGACCTTGTCCAGAGACTCTTCACTGAGCCCAGGTAACCCCACCCTGTCCAGGTAGGGGACCTTGTCCAGAGAGTCTTCACTGAGCCCAGGTAACCCCACCCTGTCCAGGTAGGGACCTTGTCCAGAGACTCTTCACTGAGCCCAGGTAACCCCACCCTGTCCAGGTAGGGACCTTGTCCAGAGACTCTATTAGAACTGGAAAGCTGCTGGAGGAAGGAATATCGGGGGGATGTTCGGAAGTGCGAGTGTGCGAGCGAGTGTGTGCGCGAGTGTGCGAGCGAGTGTGTGTGCGCGAGTGCGAGTGTGCGAGCGAGTGTGTGAGCGAGTGTGTGTGCGCGAGTGTGTGCGTGAGTGTGTGTGTGTGTGAGTGTGTGCGCGAGTGTGTGCGCGAGTGTGTGTGCGCGAGTGCGAGCTGAAGGCTGGATGTATATCTGCTGACGTTCCCCGCTGTTCTCCGGTTCTCTCCTTTTTCTCCAGATTAATTATTCAGGTTCTGCTGAAGCATGAGCACGTTCTGATACGGCACAGAAACCCAAACCCAGTACACCACCTGAGGGGGGGGGTTGGGGGGGGGGGGCGTGGGAGCGAGAAGGAAGTGGGAGAATAAGAAGGGGGGGGAGAGGAGGGAGACAGGGAGAGGGGGAGGGAGGGAGGGGGAGATGGGGGACAGAAGGAAAATGGAGAATGAGAGGAGAGGAGAGAGAAGGAGAGGGGGAGGGAGGGGGAGATGGGGGAGAGAAGGAAAAGGGAGAATGAGAGGAGAGAGACAGGGAGAGGGGGAGGGAGGGAGGGGGAGATGGGGGACAGAAGGAAAAG
>JAMWET010003527.1:0-2500 GCA_024036415.1 Prochilodus magdalenae | reverse complement strand
GTCGCTGTGTCCTCTGTGTCCCTGTGCTCTGTATAAACATGCCTGGCACTGATAACGAAGGTTTGAGGCAATGACGGATAGCAGCAGCTGCTCTGTGGTGATTGGAAGGCGGAGGAAATAAAGAGGAGCTTGGCAGAGAGCAATAGATTTAGATTAAGAGTAATAGAGTAACGACCCTCGCAGCAAATATGGCTGAACCGTCCATCCCCGTTTGACTGGGTTAAGCTCATGATGCCTGTGACTATGCTTCTGAGAGGGCTTTTGAGGGTTGGGGTTTAGCTTGAACTGCCGAGGGTTGGGGTTTTGGTTGGACTGCCGAGGGTTGGGGTTTAGGTTGGACCGCTGAGGGTTGGGGTTATGGTTGGACTGCTGAGGGTTGGCATATTATTTGGTCTTTCAAGAGTTAGATTTATTGTTGGACTTCCAATGGTTGGAGCTTTGGTTGGACTTGGAGTGTTGAGGGCTTGGTTGTAATGCCAGGGTTTGGCATTTTGGTCGGTCTGCTGAGGGTTGGTGTTGTGGTCGGACTGCTGAGGGTTGGGGTTATGGTTGGACTGCTGAGGGTTGGTGTTTTGGTTGGTCTGCTGAGGGTTGGGGTTATGGTTGGACTGCTGAGGGTTGGTGTTTTGGTTGGTCTGCTGAGGGTTGGTGTTTTGGTCGGACTGCTGAGGGTTGGTGTTTTGGTCGGACTGCTGAGGGTTGGTGTTTTGGTTGGACTGCTGAGGGTTGGTGTTTTGGTTGGACTGCTGAGGGTTGGTGTTTTGGTTGGACTGCTGAGGGTTGGTGTTGTGGTTGGACTGCTGAGGGTTGGTGTTGTGGTTGGACTGCTGAGGGTTGGTGTTGTGGTTGGACTGCTGAGGGTTGGTGTTGTGGTTGGACTGCTTGGGGTTGGTGTTGTGGTTGGACTGCTTGGGGTTGGTGTTGTGGTTGGACTGCTTGGGGTTGGTGTTTTGGTTGGACTGCTGAGGGTTGGTGTTGTGGTTGGACTGCTGAGGGTTGGTGTTTTGGTTGGACTGCTTGGGGTTGGTGTTGTGGTTGGACTGCTTGGGGTTGGTGTTGTGGTTGGACTGCTGAGGGTTGGTGTTTTGGTCGGACTGCTGAGGGTTGGTGTTTTGGTTGGTCTGCTGAGGGTTGGTGTTTTGGTCGGACTGCTGAGGGTTGGTGTTTTGGTTGGACTGCTGAGGTTTGGTGTTTTGGTTGGACTGCTGAGGGTTGGTGTTTTGGTTGGACTGCTGAGGGTTGGTGTTGTGGTTGGACTGCTTGGGGTTGGTGTTGTGGTTGGACTGCTGAGGGTTGGTGTTTTGGTTGGACTGCTGAGGGTTGGTGTTGTGGTTGGACTGCTTGGGGTTGGTGTTGTGGTTGGACTGCTTGGGGTTGGTGTTGTGGTTGGACTGCTGAGGGTTGGTGTTTTGGTCGGACTGCTGAGGGTTGGTGTTTTGGTTGGTCTGCTGAGGGTTGGTGTTTTGGTTGGACTGCTTGGGGTTGGTGTTGTGGTTGGAATGCTGAGGGTTGGGCTGAGTGTGCCGCTGTATCATCGGGGGACTGTTACCACACTTAACCTCATGAAGGGTGGTAGAACAGCCCTCCTAAAATTAGAGGTGGAGAACCTGGCATCCTCATACCTAGTAAGGTGCATGCTTCCATCCAGGGAACAGTGGTGAAGGCAGTTGGAGCCTTGCTGTAGTAGAGGCAGACGAGAGAGAGGCACCGGGAAGCCGGGGTGAAAGAAAGACGGCGCTCCGAGTCATTGTGTTATTCCTTTATTTGAAGATGAAGGCTTTTGTGCCGAAACACTTTATGAACATTTTCCTGCCTGCTCGCATGTGTCAGTCATTCCTCCCACCCACAGTGAATCCCCCCGGCAGGAAAGCGCCTCAGACTTCCTTTAAAACAGCGGAGGCAGGCTGCCCACGGTGCCGCCGACACGGGCAATATCTCCCGTATAAATAAATGTTAGATCACGGCAGGAAGAGAAAAAGAATAAACATAATAAAGGGCGTTCTCGCGAGGTCACCTGATCTCCACTGTTCCTAACTGCAGGGCGACTCGCCGAGGAAGCCTTAATGGGCCGAAATCAGGGCCATTCTTCAGCGAGCTGAATGTGTTATTAAACTGCGCTTTGCGGTGTTATTGTAATGTGTCTCACCCCCGCCCCCCGGCCGCCCGCACGCCGCCCGCCCGCTCGCCCACAGCGGTATTGATTTATTGCTGTTTTTCCTTTGAGAACTCCAGTCGCCGTATTTCAGCCCTGTCTGGAGATTACCCACGGACTGGTAGGCCACATGTATCAGAGGGGGCATAAATCTCCAGCCTGGTTATTTATTTATTTATTGAATTAGCTAGCGGTGCATTCGCTAACGCTGTGTGTGGAGAGGGCTGGTGTATCTGACGCACCTGGTATGTGACGTGCACGGCTGTTAGGTATGTGTTTGGTAGCGTCAGTGAGAGACAGGATGTAAAATTGAACTGCTCCTTACTGTAATACTCCGGATAGATCGTA
>JAMWET010003525.1:25000-83253 GCA_024036415.1 Prochilodus magdalenae | reverse complement strand
AGCAGGAGAGCACAGTATCAATACGTGTTAGAGGAGGCGCGGGAGGGAGGCGCGGGAGGGAGGCGGGGGGAGGCACGGATGATGCGTGAGCTCAGCTTCCACCAGGCGCACTTTTTGGTGGGTTTGAAGGAAAGAGCTTAATGAGGACGGACAGATCACTGGGTCCAGGCCTCTCTCTCTTTCTCTCTCTCTCTCCCTCCCCCTCTCTCTCTCTCGTTCTCACACACAGCTACACATTCCTCCACATCACACTGCAATCCAGCACTCAGCGCTGGATACACGACAGCACGTCTGAGAGAGGGAAGGTGGGAGCGCTCAGTGTGTCCAGCTTTGTCCAGACTCCTCCAGACAGGATGTGCTCCACACCGCAGGCTCTCAGTACCAAACCACAGCCAAGCCGAAGTACTGTACTAACGCTGAACCAGTGGGCTTGTGTGGCCCGACTGCTTGGAGCCCAAACATTTTGCCCACACCCTACTGAACATCTACACAGCGTTAGTCTGGAAATGTGCTGCTCAGAGATTATTCATCATTAAAGGAGCCGTGTGTGAGATATAGGGGCATTATTAGCATAAACGGAGTATATGTTACAGAACTGGGTCCTCATTAGTGTATTATTACCTGTATCTACAGATCTCCGTGTGTTCTGTTATCTAGAACGAGCTTCATATCTACACAGGAGCAGTTCCTCTTCCAGCAGACCCTAACCAACACCATGTTTCTACAGCGGCCCAGAACAGACACACCGCAGACTGGCTGTAGGGAGACACTCACACTGTTACAGTGATGCAACAGCTTTAACTAGGGGGCGCTATAGCACCGACTGGAGGACGTAGAACAGGAGAAATCATCGCTAAAACTTCCTACTGCAGCCCGTTTATCAGTAGCTCCGTGGATTAAACTCCGGACTTATCCTTACTGGGAATGTGAGGCCGAAGTTCAGCGGCTCCACCTTAAAGTGTGTTCCCTTCACATCCTGGCACCAGCATACAGCTTCGTACCTACATCTCCACACAAGCTGCAGCAGTTACGATGATGCCTCGGTACCAGCCATGGTACCAGAACGTAACCGCACCACCATTTAAGGTGGAACAGGAAAACCTGAGCGATTAGAAACATTACCAGCATTAAGCTGCATTCGAGCTGAATTAAACACACAAAGGTTCTAAGTAGGAGTGCCTCATGTGTAGAACACATAGCTAGAACCTCGTCAAAGAACCAAAAACATGAAAAGGCAAATCACCGAAATCAGGACACTGAGTCACGGCAGAAGACCCGACCGGCCTTCGTAGGTACATCTGGGTACACTCAGGGGTGCATGTAGGTTGCAATACCCAACCTGACCACTAGAGGTTACACACCGCTCCTTTAAACACTCACCTATAAAACAATTACCAACATGAACACACCCAGAAAAGAACGTTCAGGCCCGAAGGAACCAGAGGGAACCAGAGAACTCTACATCACTGGAGCCTGGGCTGGTTCGGGACGCTCATGACTCAGCGGCTCTGTGAAGGTCAGCGTTCTCAAATAAAATAAAGGCAGTAAGTGTTTCTATTTCGGGACAGAACTCTGACAGGATGACATATCGGATTTCTACGGCACCGTCTGCAAACTGGGTTTTGAGGTCCACTCTGTTCGTCTGCCTCAGATAAGCCTCCTGCTTCTTCTACCTGCAAAACAGGAGCACCACTGACACACAGCGACGGGAACACTCCCCAACACAGCTCAGGTCAGCTACCGCACGCACAGCGTGACGTCTGGACCAATTTCAGGTTCTAGAACACGTGCAGGTCCGATACCACGCAACACCAAGACTAACACCGGTGCTGATACTTTAACACACGGGATTTCCAGCAATTCTAAATGTAAACTAAATTCAGTGTTCAGTAAAGTCCTGAACACGTGTTCACTTAAACTCGCACTCAACACGTGAACCGAACCCTCAGCGCGTTAATTAAACCGATTAATATCTGAATAGCTACATTTAAAGATCAAACACTCAACATCAAAGTAATACCTGCCCCCAGGAGGAGGTGTGGGAGTGCAGGTGTGTGGGGAAGGGAGATAAAGGTGACCAGGATCAATAACTGGTGATAAATTTAGACTGATATGATCAATATTTATTGAGCTACACATACAGAAGCCTGTCTCTCAGTATGGCGTCGGGACCAGCTCCAGCGGCGGTGTGTGTCTGGCTCAGACAGACGGTTTGGCTTTGCAAGGGCGTTTAGGTGGCTGCTAAAACAATGGCAACCCGGCGACCGAGCGGGAACCATCCCTCAGAAAGGTCCGAGACCAGCGTAGACCAGACACACGGCCCAGAGCACACGGCTGCCCTCACACCCCTCCACACGTTTCAGCCCATTTGAATCAGATTCCGTTTAGAGGCGCAATTTGTCCAAATGGCTTTTCCAAAATTAATTATCCGTTTATCCTGGCGGCTCGCCCGGCCGGGGGCTCGTTAGGCGGCTCGCCCGGCCGGGGGCTCGTTAGGAGGCCTGGTGAAACCTACAGGGCTTGATGGATAGGAGACCAGTGGCGCTGCCCTAACACATGGGCGAAGCCTCATACATGGGCACACGGAGAGATGCGACATGTTCCTGCTCCATTAACCCCGAGTGCCATCGTCATTCCGGTAGCAGTGGAGACGGTGGCTGGAGGCGCTCTAGCAGCAGCCTGATCTTAGCGGGGTCTGTGTTTGTATAGTGTGGAAGGAGACAGGTGTGACGGTGTACCTGGTACTCCAGGGTCTGAAAGGCCGCCGGTATTCAGGGGGTCCCGTGTTGGCTGGGTCCTCGCTCGCCCGCCTCTGCGGCACTGACGCTGGATTTAGCGGAACAGCGTGTGTGGTTCTTCAGCTCCGCTCCTGGAAGTGACGCTCCGCCGTGTCAGGGCTGTGTAGGTCCCTCCTGGTTTCCCGGTAGGGCCGGGACTCTCTCACCCTGACAGTATATACACAGGCACACACATAAAACAAACAGGAGCGGTGTGGGGACATTATGTTTGTGATCGCTGGCTTTAGAATAAACCCGGCGCGCTTTAGCAGCGTAGCGCACATACATCACCATCCAGCAGCGGCTAAAACCCCCAGTGAAATATCACCCTCCTCTCTGTTCTGTGTGATAAATAGGAGAACTGCTATTGTTCAGGTCCTGTTCCTGGAGCAGTGTGTGTGTGTGTGTGTGTGCGTGTGTGTGTGAGTGTGTGTGTGTGTGTGTGTGTGTGTGAGTGTGTGTGTAGTCAGCGCAGTGGATCACTGGCAAATTTAATTAACCGACTGAGAGCTCTTCAATCACACGGATTAGTGTGTGTGTGTGTGTGTGTTAGTGTGTGTGTGTGGCGTGTGTGTGCGGTGTGTGGTGCGTGCGGTGAGCACCATCGTCCACCACGTTGCTAATAAAAGCGCTGTTTTAAAAAGTGTCTCTGATCTACAGAAAGCAGGACTGATTAAAAGCCACATACCGGTCCAAACATACTCAACGTGACAGCTAGCAGTGTGGGCAGCTCAACACACTGAGTCCAACACAGCTCCACACACCGAGCAGCCACATCACTACGTACCTCATAACATGCTGGTTCAGTCAGAGTGTGTATACATGTAGCCTAACCAGACAGGAAGTGACTGACCCTACCGAACACCTGTAACCCCTCTCCAAACACCAGCACCAGCACCAGCTGGGACTGGACTGGGCATGTACTGGATAAGGTTCTGGATGTAGCCACATCAGTGTTCAGACTCTCTCACATCAGAGAACTGGTGAGGTGGTCTAGATCTGGTGGAGGCCTTCCCTGGCACAGTTCCGAGGAGAATTCCCTGTAGGCTGGGATTGTATCCACTGCTGGTAGACCCGTATGACCGCATGGCTTCCTTACAGCTGCAGATTCAGCTGCTTCCTTCACACTATGGTCTTTGGGATGCCCAATGCAGTCACTCCTTTTAGCCAATCATTACCAAACTGCTGTGGGATGCGTTTTCCCACACATGAAACGAGACATTCCCTGCACTGTAGCACCTCCTCTCAATCTATGAATCGCATCACTCACACCCCGCAGGTATTTATAGCATCCTAATGCAGCATCATCTGCAGGAACCTAAAGTTACATGGATGCCTTCCCTGGCATTGTGCTCGTTGTTCCAGGAAGTCCCACAGATTTCCAACAGGATTAAATCTGGGGATTTTGCAGGCCAACCCAGAGGTATACATGCTCCTGAATGTTCTAACCATTTACATTCGCAGCCCTGCCAGCGCAAGAACTGGCATCTTGGAGTACAGGTATAGGAATGTTGTGTACCTCAGTAAGATGATGACCAAAAGGCAAAACCGGGTTGTCCAACAGCTCATTGTAGACACTCTGGTTCATATTCACTGTCACCTCAGCCAAAGTAACTAAAACACCCTCAGAGCGTCGCAGTGGTGAGTCATTTTTGTCCAGGCAGTTTATGTTGTTATGATTTGAATCTGATGTATGATATAGATGTGTCTACCCTTGTTTTTATCTAGCACCGTTTTTTAATACAGCTCAGTTCCTGGGACTAAAATCCAGCAGCAGTCTTACAGAGGTTTGTGGGAATAAGAAAATCCCTCAGCATGTGTGTGTCATAGGGGGGCGGGGGGGTCGGGGGAGTCTGTATGCCTCTGAAGGTCATGCAAACATGCGGTTGATTGTGAGATCAAACGATCGTGGACTACTTGTTCTGAGAATAAAGAAGGACGCAGCTGGCGGCGGCGCTTTTCCATGCACAGCTCCAGTGCTGCGGCGCAGCCGGCTATTCATGCTCAGCCTGAACCCTAATCTTCAAGCACAGCTCTACTGTCTGATATGAATGCCTCTAATTCCTCCGTCTTCACCAGTGAGAGATATCTCCTGTCCTCCACCCTCCCCCAGTCTCATTTTCTGTATATGAGTGTTTGCTATCTGCTCTGGCTCGGTATATGAAGCTCCGGTCACTGTCTATGCACGGTGTTCTCTCTCTGCTTTAATAAGGGGGAAGGCATGTGGTGACGTCTGTGAGGCACACTCCAAATGAGCTTGGTTTGTGACTCAGGGTGTTTGATGTGGAGCGATAGAAGAACTGAGTGGGCTCTGAAAGGGGTTTAGTTCTCTCAGGCCACCCAGCTGTCACCCTGTGCACTCAGTGCCTAAACACACATTTGCCTAAACACACATTTACACATGCATCACTGTAGAGTCACTGTAGAGTGCATACACTAGGGGCTGCCCAGACAAGTCCGCTAGTTCACTTGTCAACTTTACTGCCCGGTGATGATGCTTTACGTTTGACGTTGACTAGTGTCTTTAGGGCCCAGCTGCAGGAGAGCCTCTCGGCAAGGCCGTCTAGGGTGCACCTAAGTCGGATACACATTTTGGAGGTACTGGGGTCCGTATTTCAGGATCCCTTAAGGCTAGTAATGAGATCCAGGGCTTCCTGGATAGTGCAAGACACTCTAATGACCTGTGGAGCTACACTATGAGTTCTAAAAAGTTGCTTGCTGCAAAGCAGTCTATTGCCCCGTCATCAGGGATTAGTGAACTTGATGTTCAGGGAAATGCTCTACCTTAAACAGGACATAGCCGTGGTAGGTGTACAGTATATGACAAGCGAAGTTTTGTTCTTCGGATAGGTCCTCATCCACCTCAGATAGCTTTTTATTAGTGTCTTCTCGACACCACCTTGTTTTCTGGAGTTCTTGCTGCTGCTGTCCATTTTTATTAAATTCACCTATGAGAACTGCTACAGCAGTGATGCAGAAACTGTACTGAACTATGTCTGTTGTGTCAGCCAGTACCAGATTCAAACTATCACGTTTTGATATTCCACACATATACAGATAACTGTGCATAAGTTTATACGTTAGCTCTCAGTATCCGGCCCAAAATGCTACCAGCTCACAGGGAGGTCTCCTGACTCTCCGGATTATCCCCTCTGGCACTGCCTAGATGCATCACTGAATGAGACAGGGTTGGGTTCAGTTACAAGCTTTAGATAAAACGCTGTCAAACATATTGAGTTAATGTAGTAAACTTGTATTAAAAGACATTTTATATTATACAGTGTATATTAGGAATAGTACATATTAGCACATGGCGAAAGACAGTTGCCATGTTCAAATGATCCAGCAAGAACAGAACTACATTTTTGCTAGGACAGCAACCATATAGAATTGTGTGAGCATTACATTTTATCTAAACGGTCAAAAACCCATGTTTAACAAACATAGTGCTAACATGCCATAAGCCTAGCATGACCATGCCACTGGATTCTACTTTTGCAGAGAGTGAGCGTGTATTCATCAGCCCGGTATGTTGACACCCCCCTGACTGTTTGCCATGCCAATCCACCCTTGTACCACTTAGATCACTGATCAAATCTCTGCAGACAAATAGATAATGTGTGAAGCCTTTAATTTTGGAGAATAAACTAAAAGACCAATATTACAAACAACTGAGAGACAATCATAAGGACGGGGTGAGTAAAAAATGGGACCTCTCTTCAACCACCCAGAAAACATTGGGCAAATTAGCAGTGCACCACCAGTTTTGCCATAAGTGGGCCAGGATTGATCCACTACCCTCTGGCTATCAGGGATACTACAGGGGTTGGACAATGAAACTGAAACACCTGTCATTTTAGTGTGGGAGGTCTCATGGCTAAATTGGACCAGCCTGGTGGCCAATCTTCATTAACTGCACATTGCACCAGTAAGAGCAGAGTGTGAAGGTTCAGTTAGCAGGTAAGAGCACAGTTCTGCTCAAAATACTGCAATGCACACAACATTATGGGAGACATACCAGAGTTCAAAAGAGGACAAACTGTTGGTGCACGTCTTGCTGGCGCATCTGTGACCAAGACAGCAAGTCTTTGTGATGTATCAAGAGCCACGGTATCCAGGGTAATGTCAGCATACCACCAAGAAGGACCAACCTCCACCAGCATCACGTAGTGACCTGGCCACTATCCTGCAAGAAGAATGGCTTAAAATCCCTCTGACCACTGTGCAGGACGCAGTATATGTCATTCCCAAGACAAACTGACGCTGTATTGGCCGCAAAAGGAGGCCCTACACCATACTGATAAATGATTGTGGTCTAAAACCAGGTGTTTCAGTTTTATTGTCCAAACCCTGTATATGACAGTTAAACGATACATCATAGAACCCTTTTGATTAGAACGTACTGCTAAAACTAAAACTCAGTATAACGTATAAACCGGTACAGACATAACAGCACCCAGCGCACTGCACAGAGTTGCAGCAGACTCCTAACCGCCCCGACAAAACAGTTCATTTGTGCATGTGCGCGTTTCTGTGGTTTTTGTGCATGCCGCACCAGAGCACCTCTGCCCTGCTCTAACGAGGTCATATTCACCTTCACACGGGGGCGATGCACTCCACTGCATTCCCCTATTTACAATGAGTCTCAACGCAGCTATGCGCAGGCAGCAAGTGTTAGCTGGAGAAATTTCCTAAATTGACAGCTTATGAATAATAGGTGCGGTCTGAAAGCGCATCGAACCCCTTTGCGAATAGCATCAATTCCGTTCCGTAATCACGAATAGCTTTGTTATAAGGCAGTGTAAACAGCTGCATTAAGAACAGTCCCTCACTGGCAGCGTGATCCTGCTCATTACCACACTCTCACTATACACACACCAGAGCGAACCCCTCCAACCTTATAGAAAACACACACGTTTGCAGAGATAAACCCCTTGTTGACCACTGCCCACACGCAGCAATGTGAGCTTGAGTACCCATGTGAACACATACAGGCCCTGATAAAGAAAAATGCACTGCCAACATGAGTGCGTGTGCTGTTTGAAGCTTCATCAGTGGTAAGTGGTGAATAAATCAAGGCACCGCTGGGCTGGGCTGCCTCTCGGCTTGCACCATTAATCTAAACAGGGGCCACTGACTGGACCATCCCTACTGCCCACTGCTCTACTGTACACACGAGGAGAGTGCTGGTTTTTTATTCAGTTTCAGGAAAAAGACCGTGTATGAAAAACAGGGCCAACACAGAAGACAAATGCTTCATCTTTTTATCAACCGAATGGGCAAAAACATTTCTCTCTGGTCATGGAAGCTACATTTATGAAGAATTAAATTCAATATGTAAACAATGTCTTTCAGAGAGCTTTGATGTGGTACAGTCAGGAGTAGAGAGAAAACTGCTAAATCAGGTTTCAAATCAGGTGATGATAGATACCTGTGGTGTCTGATCCACTTACACCAGCGCAACACAGTCTAGCACACCATGTCAGTGTCACTGCAATGCTGGGAAATATACACCACTTGTGTAATACCTGCTCTGTGTGGGTCCTGTGAGGGTCCTGGCCTCTTGGTAAAAGGGACTGCAATGTATACAGAGACTGCAAGATTGACTGCAGTCTGTAATTGTACACCTACATAGTGACCTATATGGTAAGAGGAGGTGGACAGTGACAAACTGGACAATGACTGTAGATACAGTTAGGTGTTCCTAATAATATACATTTAAAGATTTAGACGACTATAAGGTCAAGAATTTAGACTCCTTACCATCACATCTACACGAGGTCCAGATATGAGCTTTACACCACTCCAGCCAATGCGCAGCACAGTTAACGTGGTGCATAGTTAGGCTAGTTTGTTCAGACTGCAGGCAAATCAGATCTTGAATCAGATTTTATGAAATGACCATCCACAACAGACATCCCCAACTACATACGTAGCAAATTCCAGCACTTCCGTCACTCTGAATTTGATATCACCGCCATGAGGTTAGAATCCGATTTGCATGAATCTGATTTCATGCGTTTTTGCTATCAAAAATTAATCTGCCTATAATCTAGATATGCCAAAAATGAGATTTGTGCCGGCAGTTTGAACAAGGCCTTCGCAGCCAGCAGGGAACACTCCCAAACTCTGGCTAACACTACCTACAAGCTCTAATAAAGTTTTAAAGGAAGTGTTTAGTCTAATGTTTAAAGGAGGTTTTAAAGATGTTTATGATTGTAAATAATGTTCCTATATGGTTAACAGCAGCGTTCGGAGGATGTTTTAAGAATGTTGTCAGGGCCACAGATTACGTTACATGATAAAAAAGAACACTCTCAGCACGACATTCAGGAAATGTTTTATGGATGTTTCTGAGATCTGGGATGACAGAATGTTTTTAGAGAAAGAAAGAACACTCTGGGAACCAAAAGAAACTCACCGCTGGAAACATTGATGGTACATAGTGTAACGGTCACTTTAAGGCGGGTGCAGTGCGCATGTGCACGGTGGAGAACCGGAGCGAATAATGGAGAGTGTGGAGGAAAGCGCGGGAGAGAATGTGCGTGTGGTGAACTGTACTAGGTTCTAGCCTGGGTTCTCCAACTGGTGTTATCTGGGAACTTATGATGAGTGAAGTCTCGGTGCTCTCAATGTTCATTAAACTGGCTCTGAAACCCCTTCACGACGCGTTCCCTGCGTGTCTCTTCATGGAAGCCAAGTAACCACCTCTCTACGAGAGCACCCACCCAACACCATACTTCCATTCGTTACAATAGTATGGTAATGTTCTCAGAACGTTTTTAGAACAACTCATTTCTAGCTGGGTTAGTCTTGTGAGTGGTTGCTTGGCATGGGAAGTCATTTCATTAAGCTGCTGATGCACAGTTGATTTCCAGATGTTGAGTAATGCAACAAAGGATAGACAATGCTATAACACCCTGTGAGTCTATTCACGAATGCACGTCACTGTTTATTAACACTGTCTTTCACACTGTGTACAAAACTCAGTCTGTTCTAATTTCTCTGTTGCTCAGATGCATACAAATTAGATTGGTCAATCAGGCCCTCATAGTCACAGTTGCAGCGAAACAAACCTTCACCAGAACAGTGGGAGAGCAGCAGACCTCACTTACAGCAGAGCTGAAATAGCTCATACAACAAGCAACACTATAAAAACGCAGAGGTTAAGGAAAACATGGCGGAGCAGCGGAGAGTGATAGTGGGTAATATTTCAGAGACTGTATATAACTGTAGCGGCTGCAGCGACCGCATCGACTGTATATAACCGCAGTTCATGTAGATAACGAGAGAAGCGACATCACTGTCTCACAGCAAGGGCCTGGGTTCGATTCCTGGCCAGGACACCTGGGGGCCATTCTGTCTGGAGTTGTGTCCATGTGGGTTTCCTCCCACAGTCCAAAGACATCCAGTCAGGTGGACGAAGGAAATTGTCCCCACCTGGACAGGATGTGTGTGAATGGGTGTATCTGTGTGTCTGTCCTGCAGTGGAGTGGTGGCCTGTCCAGGGTGTTTCCTGTAGTTTGCCTGCTGAACACTAAGAGGCTTCAGCAGCACCTGTGACCCGGATGAGTGAGTGAGAGAGATGAGATAATGAGAGAAGCAGCAAGCAAAGCCTCCAATTCTGCCCTTAGCTTGAAACCCAATTTAATGAAGCTTCTGGTGCACAGTTCTTGGGCTGATGTTGAGTACTGCCACAAAGGACAGACAGTTTCACTTCAGCACTTGGTGGCCCTGCTCGGTCAGTTAGCATGGCCATCCACTGTGTGGCTCAGATTCTGGTCCTGGAGGCTTTCTTTTCGGAATAATAGCAGTTACAGCTGGCAGGGGCAGATCTAGCAGGGCAGAACCTTCACCAACCAACTGCAAAAGTGTTATCCTATGATTCTTCAGTACGTCCCATTCTCCTGCCAGTGTTTTTCTATGGTGAATCACATGAGAATAAGAATGCATGTCCACATACTTTTGGCCATACAGTGTACATATTTTGCTGCACACTCCACATAAACCGCTAGCACTACAAGTGCGGCTAGAAAAGAAGACATGAGCTTTGTGCAAAGACACAAAGAAAGGTAATGATGCGGCTATTAACAACACTCAAAACCATAGCAACCGCTCCCGCCTCTATGCACAACTACTCTCTAAGACACGCAAAAAAGTCATCTTCAGTCCATTCATCAGACTACTTATAGAATCCATTCAGAGACGCCTTTTATCACTCTCTGAAAAGTGGATCCAGACAGATAATCTGAGCAGAGATTAAAGAGCCCCATAGCCCGCCTTTAAGAAGAGTTCACACTGCAATCTCAAAGAAGCTTCTAACTTGCACGCCATTCGCCAGAACGACCTCAGACTGACGGGGCTGGGGCGGTGGGGGATCAAACCACAGAGGGGATAAGGGCGCTGGCGTAAGTTTAACAGGTGAACTCAGAGCTCTCCGTATCAAACATTTCTTTAATTCGCCGCATGACTTGAGCGCCTCTTCCGAAAAGGCCCTTGATATTCACAGGGAAAGTGTCAAGGTGTTTGAACAGCACCTACAATGGATTAAAGAAAAAAAAAAAGATTTGATCTAAAATTCAAATCCGAAGGAAATCTCTTCAAAAAGGACCTTCTTCTCTCTTCAAAAGGGGCCATAGCGTGCTATTCTCTTTCATGTAGATGGCGGGTAAGTGCTGGACAAGTTGGTCATGGTAAGCGCCGGTCTGCCCTGCTGTGTCTGTGCCGAGGTGCTTTGTGGTCAGTGAAATGGCCAGTCAGGCACTGCTGCTGTGTTCACAGCCCCCATATGGTACGGCCAGCTGTGCTAATCACCAAGGCAGTGCCCCCAATCCTTAACTAGCACGAGAGGAGCGGGCGAAACCCCTCTGAGAACGCATAGAAATGGGCACCAGCACACTTCCAGACATAGACAATGCAAGGCCCAGCTCCTACACTCTCTCACTCACTCATCTTCTATACCTCCTATGAATCCTTTTGGGTTGTGGGGGGTGCTGGAGCCTATCCCAGCAGGCAGAAGGCAGGACACCCTGAACAGGCCGCCAATCCATCACAGCATGTCCTACATCATTCTTGTATTTCAGTCTGTCGGATGTTATAAATGAGGAGACTAGGAATATGAACACAGCTTGTAACGCTGGCATCTATCAATCAGCTTGCCAGAGCAGGTCGAATTATTAGGCCAAATGCTAAAAACATTTTATAGGATTGTTTGATTGTATTTATAGGGTAGTTTGACAGATTTATAACTTATTTCAAATATGTTTCTGAAACCGTAATCTGAGATACGAGTGTGGTTTTGGAAGGGGAGTGGCAGTGTTGTAAATATGGCCTCCGAGTGAAGAGGCCTTCCTGTCCTTGCCCACACAGCAAGCTGAATCAATCATTCAAATCACTGTTAGTGATATCAAATATATACAAATCTATGTGTGAGTTTAAATAAACATTTTATGGGTACATACTTTGTAAATATGACAATAAAGCGAAATTCAAAAAGATAAGAGTCTAGTCTTCTATGGGTGAAATAACTGTCCACCTGTGTTGTAAATATAGCCAAGTGAACAGACCTTCCTATATGGACTGTGATACCGTCCTTGTATGAACAGCAAGCTGAATATACTAGTATATATATATATATATACATATATATATATATATACAGTGGGGTGTGAAAGTTTGGGCAGCGTTGTTAATTTTCCTGATTTACCTTTATAAAGCATTGATTGTTTGGATAAAAAAACAGTGATATTTGAGAAGTGAAATGAAGTGTATATGATTTACAGAAAGTGTGCAATAATTGGTTAAACAAAAGTAGGCAGGTGCATAAATTTGGGCACTGTTGTCATTTTATTGATTTCAAAACCTTTAGAACTAATTATTGGAACTCAAATTTGGTTTGGTAAGTTCAGTGACCCTTGACCTCCATACACAGGTGACTCCAATTATGAGAAAGGGTATTTAAGGGGGGCAATTGTAAGTTTTTCTCCTCTTTGCATCTTCTCTGGAGAGTCGCAGCATGGGTGTCTCAAAACAACTTTCAAATGACCTGAAAACAAAGCTTGTTCTCCGTCATGGTTTAGGGGAAGGATACAGAAAGCTATCTCAGAGATTTCAGCTTTCAGTCTCCACTGTGAGAAAATGGAAGACCACAGGCACAGTTCAAGTCAAGGCTCGAAGTGGCAGACCAAGAAAAATCTCGAATAAACAGAAGAGAAGGATGTTGAGAACAGTCAGAGTCAACCCACAGACCAGCACCAAAGACCTACAACATGATCTTGCTGCTGATGAAGTCACTGTGCATCGTTCAACTATTCAGCGCACTTTACACAAGGAGATGCTGTATCTTTTGGACAAATTTGAACGTACAAATGACTGTTACTGCTACATACTATGTAACTATGACTAAAATGTGAAATATGAGAATTCTGAAATATAAGTATCATAAGAGAATTAGCCTTTATCGAACGTAAAGAGGTCCTAAAATGATTTTTAAACGTATCTTAAAATCAGAAATAATTTTACATCTACTTCAAACATATATATTTGTAGAGTTTTGAGTTTCCTTTAAGAACATTATACGATTATTAGAGTTATTTCAAGACTACTTATGATCTGTTTTAAGCAATTTGATTTGAAGTAAAAGTGTCCGACTCCACTTGTAGATCATTTTGAGAACTACATATTCTTTGCACTCATACGTCTCATTTACAACAACGAGTAAGAGCCATTCACTCAAAGGTTCTTAAGGAAAGCTAAAGTGGATCTTCTATGGCATCACTCGAAGAACGCTCTCTGGCATTATCATCTTTAAGTGTGTACATTCTACCGTGCTGTCAATCACAGGAAAAAGGACGTACAGAAAGACTTACAATGTAAGCATGATCACCCACAAGTTACTCACTCACACGGGCACAGCAGAGGAGATGTCCTCTCTAAAAACAGACACACATACACATAACCTCCCACACATCTATGCATACCTGCGTACTGACTCACTATCTTCACCCCACACATATTCACAGACACAAGCACACATATCAAGGCTGCACGATGCGGACAAACCATCACATTAGAGATCTCCTTTTACACACTGTAGTTACATTTTACAGTATATATATATATATATATTTATATATGTATATATATATATATATATATATATATATATATATATATATATATATATATATATATATATATACAATATGTACTAAACATATGTGACACATATACATATGATTATTATAGCCTAATTATTTACATAATCCCTTGATTCTTTTTAGTAACATAATGCTACTTTGGATATACACTCATCATCAAACGAATAGCTGCACCCGATAGGAACTGTGGATCGCGATGCTATTGGGAAGAAAGATAAAGGTTACCAGGAACCAGGGGCAGTCGTGGAGGTTAGGGAACCAGCCTTGTGGAGGTGGAGGTTAGGGAACCAGCCTTGTGACCGGAGGGTTGCCGGTTCGATTCCCTGAACTGACAGTAACGACTGAGGTGCCCTTAAACTAGGCACCTAACCCCCAACTGCTCCCCAGGCGCTGTGGATAGGGCTGACCACCGCTCCGGGTAAGTGTGCTCACTGCCCCCTAGTGTGTGTGTTCACTAGTGAGTGTGTTTGTGGGTGTTTCACGTCACGGATGGGTTAAATGCGGAATACTAAATTTCCCCACTGTGGGATTAATAAGGGATTAAATCTTAATCTGAACAATAAGTGATGATGAATTTAGACTGATATGGGGAATTTTTCTTGAGCTACACATACAGGACTAGTGTCTCTCAGTATGGTGCCGGGACACACCAGGCTCCTAATGATGTCCTGTGATAATCCATCTCATGCATCTTACATATTCTCACACAGTTCCTGCACATTGTGTGATGGGGTGGCAGGCCAGTGACACCAGGCCTTCTAGACAATGGCAACAAGCCATTCATCATGGGGCTGACGACGGTGCCTCCACACACTGATTCAGTGGTCGTCTCGACCAAGACAAAAGTGGGAATTGTCACTCAAGATGACCCGCTACCATCCTGTCTGGCAAGACACCATTACAGTCATTGGCAACGTTTGACAAGGTGTTGAGGGCAGCCGTCAAATGTAGACATGAAGTCCTGTGTCATACAGCCGTCTGGAAGTGGTGCTGGCAATAACAGGATAATGTGATGAATGTCCACAATCGCAGATGCTGGCGATAAGGTTCGGCCAAGCGTGAAACATAGATCATTCGCTTGTCTCACAATGTCAAACATAGCCACCGAGTTTGATTCCTGTCTGTTGATTCCTTCTGGGTGCAACTATTTGTGCATCTATATTTTTGATGATGTGTGTATGTACCTCATACTTCTTGGATCCCTACTGAGAACATCAGGGGAGCTCTTTAAAAACACCTGTGATTGGTCAGGATGCTCGTAGTTCCCAGTAGCAAAGACATACTTGTCCCCAGTTTACAATGTGCATTTGGCAGAATTACAACCAATCCGGATACAAGTAATCTGTAGAGCTGTGCTTTAGGAGCATGAATCTGTTATCTGCTGTAAATCCAGCAGTGAGCTAAAAGTGCGTGGCGTCTATGGCTTGAGCACTGGGCCTCTCCTCTTTCTCTCTCTCTCTCTCTCTCTCTCTCTCTCTCTCTCTCTCCAGAGTGCTTTTTATACACACACTTAACCTTTTCTCTCCCCCCTCTCATAGCAAAACAACACAGCCAAATTGTAGAGTGTTGTATAAATCAGGCCGCTAATATAATTTAATTTCCTGCAACCCCGTTCTCTTTCCTCCTTTGTGTAATATCCACAGGGCTTTGCCCAAAATACAGGAAGGCACTGAAGGGGAAACTTTTGCCTGGATATTATTTTGTGGAGAAAATGAGATCTCATTAAGGTATTGATTAATAGTAGAGTGCATTCTCTGGGCTGGGTTTGAGTGGTACTTCCCCCTGACGACGTCCAGGCCCTGGTTTCAGGCCGAAGGGGGTTTGAGGTGAGTATGGAGTTGCAGCGTGTGCAGGCTCCAGCTATTGCGCAAAGTGGCATTTTTCATTATTAAAGACATTCATTAGAAATCAGCACCTTATGCTAAGTGCCCCTCGGGATGGTGCACGGTGGGCAAGATGGCCGCTCTTTGGCCCTGACTCCACACTTCTATGTTATAGCCCTGTAATTTACAGCAGCACAAAATCAGCTACCCTGAATGGGAGATTGCAGCAAAGTGATTGAGGCCTTATAAAAGGCAGCTGCAATGGTTCAATTTAAGTAACTAGCGGTGTTGCCTTGTTGTATGTGTGATTTATGCTAATGTGATAAGTACGAGCAAAGAAGAGCGTTCATTCTTCCAGCACACAAATATACACAGCAAACCTGGAGGCATGGTGGTAGCCTGGCAACTGGCTCCTGAACGCCCACACACGTTCAACCAACGTGGCCATGAGTCCTGGCCTGCAGCTAGCCCAGAGTGCTATAAATATCTGTTGCATTAGCTTCAGGGTCATTAGCACGGCCATGGCCTTCCTCCAGCCGGTA
Organism: Prochilodus magdalenae; assembly: GCA_024036415.1. NCBI lineage: Eukaryota > Metazoa > Chordata > Actinopteri > Characiformes > Prochilodontidae > Prochilodus > Prochilodus magdalenae. The sequence continues at coordinate 66,952 of JAMWET010003525.1, read as the reverse complement.
CTAGCACAACTCTAGAAGCAGAAGACAAGCAAATGAGCCTATATCTGATATGCTGTGTGCTGGTGAGGCGCAATGCCCAGATAGCACTTGAGTGAACATGAATGAGAACTAGAGCTAATTAGAAGTGTATACTCGCTGCAACATATATACGTAGCTCACTTTTAGTCTGGAAATTTTGGAAAGTAGGAATCTAGGACTAATTCCTGGGATTCCTCTGGCTGACCTGACCCTAAAACTGGTATCCAATGGGAAAAAACATGGTAAAGGGTTATCGTTCCAGTAGGTGTCGGATGCTAGTCAGTCTTCTAGCAGCATGCAGAGGAGTTGAGTGATTCCAGGCTCATTCACCCTTTACTGGCCCTTCTTTCAGTGACCCGGGCTGTTCTTAAACAGAGGTGGATTTCTCTACAAGTAAGCCCCCCTGACTCTAGAGCAGCTGGGCTCGCCCACATCTCAGATATCTGTCACAGATGACGAGACAGCTCACTTTGGCCTTGGTCTACTGCACTACAGTTTCCACAGTTGTGGCCTGACCTGCTACAATGACCCTGCAAAAATATCAGTCATTGAAAAGGCATGCTAAATGGTCAGTGTCCCACCAGAAGCAGAAGTTCTGTCCACCCAAGCTGTAATGATACACATACACCAAACAGCATTCGGAGGTCCATTTACTTCCCACTGACCCACCCTGAATCTTGAACTCCCTCACATCTTAGATAGTATCACAGATGACAAGATTGTTGAAGCAACATGTTCAGCTCATCTAGGCCTTGGTTCTGCTTCCTGGAATGCACTAGGTATACTTCACCAGTTTCCACAGTTGTGGCCTGACCACACTTCCAGGATTCTAGTCAGACCTTGAAACACATATGCAATTAAAACTATGCTACCAGGAAGCACATGACACTGATTCTTTGTTCTGTCTATACAACCTGCACTGCTAGTCAGATTTCACCATATTTGTTCTCGCTTGAAGATGCGTCAAGTGCTTTCAAGTCCATTTGTCTTGCTTCAGTGATCTGAGCTGCTTCTGCGTGGATTTCCCCACAAGTAAGCCCCTCCGATCATAGAACATACAGCTCCAGCATGTCTCAGATATTCATTACGGTTGACGAGAAGAAGAACGCTGTCAAAACAACATGCCCACTTTGGCTTCAGGTCTGGATCATAAATACAGTAGGGATATAGCACTAATTTACTGAGTTCTAGTCTGGCCTGGTACTCAGACCCAAAACAACCCGAACACTGAAGACATGCTCAAGGGTTTTGTCCTGCAGAAGCACATGACATTGACTTATTGGTCTGCCTTCATGAACTGTAATACTAGTAAGTCTTCTTGCAGCATGCAGAGGGGTCCAGCGTTTACGGGCATATTCCCCTCTTGCTGACCTTCAGTGACCCGAGCTGCTCTTAAACACAGGTGGAGTTGCCCTCAAGTAAGCCACTGTAACTCCAGGACTGCTAAGCTCGTGCAGATCTCAGTGGTAAAAGTTGTGAGATCCGTATCTTTAGTTCACTTTAGCTTTGGTTCCATTGAAAGTCTCGAACGCACTGGACATCCTCAGGATTGTAGCCTGGCCTGGCCTGGTATGCAGACTTTGGCAAAGGTCTTGTGTTCCTGCAGAGACATACGACTTTGACTCTTTGTTCTGGCTACACAAACTGTAAAGCTAGTCTGACTCCTAGCAGAACACAGAGGGGATGATTGATTCTAGGCCCATTCGCCTCTAGATGACCCTTGCATCAGTGACCCCTGCTGCTACTGATCAGAGATGGAATTCCCCACAAGCAAGCCCCTCTGACCGCAGACCACTGGAGCTCCTGCACACTTCCGATACCCATCACAGATGACAGTGAGAAGCACATTGTCGAAACTCGCTTTGGCTTTGGTTCTACTCCCTTGAACACAGTAGGAAAACAGCACCATATTCCAGGAATCCAGCATGGCCTGGCATGCACCACCTGAAACTTCATTAATGGAGGAAAAGTGCTCAAAGCGTATGACGCTGACTCCTCGTTCTGCCTACCCACATTGTAATGCTAGAGGGACGCTTGTGTTTCTGTAGCCGCGTGCAGATGGGCCGAGTGATTCCAGGCACATTCGCCTCTTGCTGACCTGAGCTTCAGTGACCCTCGCTGCTCTCGAGCAGAGGTGTATTTCCCCAAAAGAAAGCACCTCTGACCTCAGAACAGCTGAGCTCCAGCACATCTCAGATAACCGTCACAGATGACAAAAGCTTTGCAGTTAACGAGCAGAGCTCAGCACTCTCAGGGACGATAAGAACACCATTAGCCTGAACGGATGTTAATTAAGCCAGACCAGCCTGGGCATAAGGAGAGAGAAGAAGAGAGAGAGATAGAAGAAGGCAGCAGGAAGCAGGGCAGCCAAGGCTGTCTGTTGTTATAGGAAGTTTCAGCAGTGGCTGGAGATCCTTATGCTAAAGGAGGGAACCTAAACACAAAATTAATTATTAAAGACGATCATCCGAAGCAATCATTGATGATTTTACATTGCTGTGATGACAAAACCATGTATGTCTGAAAGTTTATCTTTACAAGAGAATGAAAAATGGTTTTAAGTTAATGTGAGTGTATATGAAAACTCCAACAACCTTTGGACCTGTTCTATTTGTCCCTCTGGGGCCAGTATTTTTTTTCTTTGTCCTGCCTACACACAGTGACGTTAATCGGATGTCTGTGTATGTGTAGCCACGAGTGGACAGTTCAAGTCATTCCAGGCGCATTCACCTCTTGCTGACCTAAGCTTTAGTGACCCGAGATGCTCCTGAGCAGAAGTGGACTTCCCCAAACGAGAGCACCTCTGCCCTCAGAGCAGCTCAGCTTCAAATGATGATCAATGATGATCTACAGAAGATGTTTTTTCTCACCCTAAACTTGTGTGTTGGGGGCCCTACAGCGATGAGATGCATGCTAAGGACGTGCTCATTTATTTTATATGTATTTATAATTGTTCTTTTATTATTTTGACATTTTATAGAAACTATTTAGAAGCTCCACCTATATATAGTTAACTGCAGTTTTGCTGCGCTTAGCATTTATTAAACTTGGGTTGGGTGAGGGCACCCGAGTAGGATGTAACTTGAGAGAGCCTTGAGAGAGCGAAGGAGAAGCCCATGTTCTTCTCTGATAAGTGCCAGCCAGAAGCTTCAAAGCACAAGCCCACAAAAGGCGCGGCCAAACCTCGTGCTTGGTTGGGAAGCACAGCCTTAGAGCATGCTGGGAAACAAGCACGGGGAGAGAGATCCTCTGACTCATTCGAGAAGGATCATCCCCGCTGGCTGTTATGCGCCCACCCATCTCCCTCAGCCCAGTGTATACAAAGCACAGCACTTTTTGGTGTTTTGTCATTAGCGTGTTTTTCTTTGTCTGCCGCGGCATTTTGAAAGTGCGATCTGGGGCCGGAGTCAGAACGAGGGGTGAAGGAACACGTCATATGGTCGAGAGGTCATCACAGCAGGTTCAAATCCCACAGATTGCCTGTGTGCGTCAGGAACAGCGTGTCTGCTCAGGCTAATGAGTGTGTAAGGGGATTTTAGCATATGTATGTGGGCGGGGAGAAAGAGAGAGAGAGAGAAAGTATGGAGAGAGGTATGTATATGTAAATATAGTCCTATGGAAAAGTTTGAACACCCCTGGTCAAATAACATGTTATGTCGTGAGTGCAAAAAAGTTAATCCATGTTCCACAGAGAGCGCACTCAGACACGGCATCTATCTGCACATTTGGAAAAAATCTATTTGAGAATTACGCAGCTTTGGCATTTCTCATTCAGGTTCATGGACACCCACCTGGGCTACTTTCTCAACAGTCCTACTGCATCACTATTCACTACACTCCTACAGTCCTACACTATTGCATATCGTCGCTGTCCAAAGAAAACCATGTATCTCCAAAATGGCAACTTTACAGGAGAGGCCAAAAACCTCATTTACTTTGAATGGAAGTCAATGGAACCAGACGTCTTTCTAAGCAGTTCTGGGCCGTTTCTGTTGGTCCGTTCTTCATGAAATCTCCACACAGTGTAAACAGCAGCTCATGTGATCAAATGAGGCATAAAAGTAAAAAAGAACAAAAATGGAGATACATGTTTTTCTTTGGACAGCTACGATATGCTGGTCACTACGCATTGAGGAATATGCTGTATATATATTCACAGTGCCAGTCAACAGTGCCCTTAACACCACATCAACACCACCAAAAACTGCAATGGTGTCGTGCCAGACTGTCATGGAGTGACTCAGAATGGCAGCGGGTCATCTTCAGTGACATGTCCTGCTTTTGTCTTGGTGGAGATGACCAACGAATCCGTGTGTGGAGGCACCGTGGTCAGCACCAAGATGAACGGTTTGTTGTCACGTTATACGTCCAGAAAGGCTGGTGTCACTCCAACTCCACCCCTACCTCAAAATCTGGCGCTGTAGAGCAAAATACATCACTTCATTTCCATTTTTAAAAACTGTAGAAAGACCATCAGAACCTGAGAGTGCGTGTGTATGTGTGATAGAGGTGATTAAGGCCCTGCCCTGGCGCTTGCCCTGACTGTGCCATGGTGATGGATGGTCCTGTGTATCTGTCATTAGGCAGCAGGCTGGCCTCTGGCACCCAGGCCCAGCTTTTAAATGTACTCATAGCTCGCTGTCCCCCAATGCTGCTGTTCATTTCAAGGTCAATTGCCTCAGTGCTGCACACGGCGCAAAAACTTCCCTCTTTTTGTTTGAGGGCTTTACCTCTCATTACCAAGAGGTGTTTGCGTGAGAGCAATTGCGTGTGGACGAGTTGAGGTATAGAATACTACCCAGTTCCCAAACACACATGGGCACGTTTGGGCACAGAGTCAAATGTATAGACTAAATGTCCAGAAGTATCCAGACACGTCTTCTAATAAGTTACTACATCAACTTATTTACGGTGCAGCCATTTACACATTCACACAGGCATTCAACCGAACACACAGGCGTATAATATCTACAGAGAAGCATCGCAATAGAAAGGAACACTTTGGTGCAGCTGCACATGAACCGAAGGTCACCATGCCCATTGCCAGGGTTCAACTCCCTGTGTAGCAGTGGAACTGTGGTCTCTGGTGTCTTAGAGACCCATCCACTACCTTTAGGGTGAGTTGGAGTGATGCAAAACTCATCCAACATCAGTTTCCGATCTTACTTTTGCTCTGTTGCCTGAACACAATCAAATCCTCACAGCAGTGTTGTGACATCTAGTTTAAAGCCTGTACACAGGAGTAGAGTCTACTGTGCACCAACTGGCCAACGTACAGGCACCAAAGACAGTGAGACTGGGAACATGAGGACTACAGACACAAAAGGGTGTGAGGACGGTGCTTGAGTGCAGAACCTGAGACCTCCCATGTCCCATTTCTACACAGTATGCTGTCTGCTTTTTGACTCTGGTGGCCGAGATACAGAGCAGGTGGAGTGATAGCGAGGCATGCAGGGTTTCAGCAGTGCCATCACGACCTCTCTCATGGCTGTCATAGATGCCTGAGGTTCGGTCGGCTGGTACATGCTGTAACTACCTATGTGTAAAAACGAAGGCGGCCTTGAGAGGCTGCGCATTATAGCGATTTTGCGAAGTAATGTGAAGTTACAAAATACAATAAATTAAATTAATAATTATATGTATCAATATGAAAATATTACAATATATTATTATACAACATAACAATTAAAATATTTATGTGCTAATATTTAATAGTAGTCAGATAAACCAATTTTCCAAATGAGCAATGAAGGCTATTGCAGATAAAAAATTTTGATGTACAGTGGCGTGCAAAAGTATTCAGACCCCTTGAACTTTTACAGACTTTGTCACCTTACAACCACAAACTTTCAATTATTTTATTGAGATTTTAAATTATAGACCGACACAGTAGCAGGTAATTGTGAAGTGAAACAAAAATGATACACGGTTTTTAGTTTTTTTAATATATAATTTTTGTTCCACTTCACAATTATCTGCTACTTTTTGTTGGTCTATAACTTAAAATCTCAATACAATAATTGAAAGCTTGTGGTTTAAGGTGACAAAATGTGTAAGCCACTGTAAACTAAGTCATTTTGCTGACTTCGGTCATTTTTTCCCCTTAACGGCAAAGAGATACATGCAGGGCCTGGTACAGCAAAAACATTCAAATTTCAGATTTACAACAGTTTAATCATCATCACCATTACACATAAACTCAGGAGATACACGTAGATTCACTGCACGTATTGTATATTAAATAATAATTTCATATCACCACTATAGTAAAGTAATCTGATCCTCTACAATGAGCCATTGCACACCAAATCACTCTGGGATATTAGATCATTCACTACGCATCTATTACGCATCTGTACACAATAGTTGAGGTGTCTTGTCATATGTTGCATATCGTTGGTGTCCAAAGAAAAACATGTATTTCCAAAATGGCAGCTTTACAGGCCAGGCCAAAAACCTAAATACATTTTTAAAAAGTCAATGGAACCAGACATCTTTCCAAGTGGTTTGGAGTCATTTCTGTTGGTCCATTTATAATTCTTCCACACACTGTGAACGCCAGCTGCTGTGTTCAAATAATGCATAAAAGTAAAAATCAACAAAAATGAGGATACCTGTTTTTCTTTGGGCAGTGATGATATTTTACATTATACAGCACCAGTGGCCCAGCCAATCACATTTAAGATCTGTTCCATAATGCAACAATTTTAACTTCAATAACAGAAAACAATGCTTGGCTTTGATTACAGAGTCAGGACCGTTGTGTTGAGCCTGGTATCGGCACTGAATGCTGTCTAAGACACAGAAAGCCCCCCCGTATGAACCTGCACTACGAGTGGTGGAGCGAGAGTATGTTTTTGTTTGCGTGTCTGGAAGTGTGTTGGGCTTCGCCGAACGCGTCCAGTGTGTTAAGAGTGTGATGTGTTCTCTTTCCGCCACTCTGCCTCTGCCGACTGCCTGCGGACAAACCAGTCCCAGAACGCAGGCACTTGTTTCAGGACCCTTGCTGTGAAATGGCCTGTTCGCCCAACAACATGCAATGCACTTATGTGTCTCTATATAAATACGGGTCTACATGAACTCATAGCACAGAACCTCCCCCTGCCCCAACTTCTCCCAACTACTATGGGCACGGCAGCCCGGGTGTGTGTGTGTCTCTATGTGTGTACGTGTGTGTGAAACTCCTCACTCTCGAGATGCTCCTTTGGAGGTGTGTGGGCCTCACTGCAAGACCATCTGACAGCCTCTTCACTTTATGCCTTAGTGGACGAAATGGACTTCCACTTGACCTCTGCACCTTTCCACCTGAAAGCTCCCTCTCAGCTCTTTCCTTGACTTTGATGTGCTCCTTTCGCTCTCTTTACTCCACAGCTCTGACCCTCTCTAGCTCCAGATGAGGAGAGAGAGTGAGTAAAAGAGAGAAAGAGAGAGTGGAGTGCAGGAGTGCAACTTTTGAGGAACGGGACGGGGCCGAGAGTGCGTACGGCAGTGCGCTGCTTCTGCAGGAGCCAGAGGCTCAGGCCTGTGATGTTTAATTCAACAGCACATAATCACTCAGTTGGAGGAGAGCGCTGGCTTTAAATAACTCAGCTTCCAGGGGCAGCGTTGCTCAGCTCGCTGAAGAGCGAGGGGCGCAGTGTGCCTCTGTATGATACAAGAACGAGGCTCTATGCACCAGTGTGCATGCATGTTCCTCTGTTTGCTGTATTACAAGCTGTAGCACTGAGTCATTTGCATATAAGTGCTTTGTAGTAGGAAACACAGACATGCATTTCTGGAGACACAAACAACTATTTTTCTATTATTTTGTTTGTCCTCGGTTTAATAATCGCCACAGGCCTGTGCGTCCTCCACTCACATGCTATCAGTGCTATTAAGCTGGAAGGGAAAGGGCTGGCACATGATTCCTCCAAGACACATGAATCCAGCTACAGCATTATAAGTGCTTATAACACGTTGTCACTGGACAGCTTGGAGGAGAACATTAACCGCCAGGTCTGTTATGACAGCTAAGAGACACACGTGCCAGCTAGCATTGCGCTAAATGATTAGGAGAGATCAGGGTCAACCTACCTCTCAGACAGAGTGAGGCAGTGAGGCTAGCTATGCTATCTTGGCATCATCAGGGATCCTACTTGCAATCTCTCGAGGCCTAACATTTTTATATCCTTCATTATCTTCATGCTGTTTTCCATGCTATCAGTTATTGGGTGACCTTTGGGTGTTGTTAAGCCGCCATGTGGACAGACCGTCCTATACATCAATTTAAAATGTTTGTGACCGTAAAGATTGGCTACACTTCCAGCTGGATAACAACTCACGGTTAGCTGGAAATTGAGCTAAATATCAGCCATACTGGTAAAATCTCAGTGTGTTGATGCTGTAATGTCAAACAAACCCGAATACATAATGAGTTACATTCTGGTTAGCTCTCTTGTTAATGCCTGGTGCATTCTGAATAAGCTTACTTCCGCTCTGGACAGCTGGAGAATGCTGGCTAGCAAGCAATCCACAACAGTGGGTAATGTATTTGGACTACAGCTGGAGTGAAACCCAATTGTCACAAGAAAGTTCGGAATGAAGTCTCCACAGCCATGCTTATCTCTAAAATCGTGTATGCGGAGCTTGCAACCGCACTGCACGCTACTGGCGACAAGCTCGCATTTAGCAAGACAAATGATTTCCCCCCACAGAAGTGCACGGTTTAATAAAAGTCTCAGCTGTTTGAACGGCATTACAGCTTTTTGATCATTTTAATTATCAAATATTAGTTGCAGCCCTGCTCCTCAATAACTCTTGGGATTAGCATGAAATCCTGTTATAGCAACGCAGCCCTACCTGCATAATCCACCCAGAAGCCAGTTCTTTGCAGCTGCGACATAAAGCTGATTTGTCTAATGACTTTAGCATCAACCAGAAATCTGAAACTCAAAAGCTCCCACATGTAACTATGAGTTAAAGGGACAGTCCTACGCTGCCTGACGTCTGTACAGACTGAGTTTGTAAAGGATAAACTGTGGGCATGGCCTCTATAGGACGCTAACTGCCAGAAGTTTTTCATGTGAAAGCCCTTCCAAGGTACACAGAGGGTCCCTCTCTCCCTCTCCATTAATTGTGCTGGCCAGCGTGTATTGTGTGTGCGGAGCGCACCGAGAGCAGGCCGTCTGGGAGCCATCAGTCTGCGGTGATGGCCTCAGTGGAGCCGGTGGCTCTGGTCCTAATGCTCAACAGCCTTAACTAGAGCTGCTAGAGAAGAGAAGAAGAACACAGCAAAGTCACCCAAACTTTCTGCAGACTGAGACCCGCAACTGCACAGCTTATAGATCTCCATGTGGGGGCTCCTCTGCAGCACTCCTCCTGCTGTGACTGAACACCTGTGAGTCAGTTCATTACTACTTGATTGGCAGGTGAACGTAAAGTAATGCAATGGACTGTTTGAAGGCTTCATAGCGTAACACGTCTAATGCTCTAAAGCACAAAGCCTAATATATGGATGAAGCCCGACTCGGACTCCAAAGGCTGTGCTAGTTATGAGAGCCAGGGGATGCAAGCAGAAGAAGGGCAGGGAGCTGTGAAGCTCTTCTGGCCCTAGGGGCACAAAGGGGGAGATCTCAGGGGATGCCCTCCGTCTGCGCTTCACCCACACACGCACACACCAAGTGCTTGCATTAACCCATGAACCATCACCCATGGGAGACAGAAGCAGGCAGCAGTTGCCTAGCGACCAGCAGGGTGAGGCAGATCTCTCGCTAAGGAAACCAGGAGAGAAGGATAGAGAGAAAAGTAAGGGTGTTGGGAGGAGTATGAAGAACATGTGTACGAAAAAAAGAGAAGAGTAAAAAGAGCTGGGCACTAAAGCATAACGAACACCAAACTATTCACCAGCACTAGCAATTAATTAGCCGCTATTGCTAAGAGCTAATGTCAATAGATCAATCCATGCTCCACCCACAATTCAACCCACACAATTGCTCAGTGGTTGGACAGGCCCAACCATACTCATCCAAATTTGAACATTTGATTGACTATGTTGGGTTCTCTCTGCTAGCAGCTAATAGGGGTTTTAATGTGTCTTCTATTACAGGAATTAAGGGAAACATGTTGTTGCTGTCGGTAGTAGAACAAGTATCTCTAAAATGGTAAATTCACAGGAGAGAGCTAAAACCTATTTTAATCTGAATGTAAGTCCATAGAACCAGACGTTTTCCAAGCAATGTGGGGCCATTAACGTTGGTCTGTTCTCCACAAAATTTTCACTTAGTGTAAACAGCAACTTCTTTGTTCAAATGATACATAAATGCATTAATCAACAAAAATATATTTCTTTTGACAGAGACAATGTTAAGGAAATCAAGGGCTTGTTTTATAATTTGGCAGACTCTCTTATCCAGAATGGCTTGACACAATCAGTTACACGCCACACATCAACAATCTGACTGGACATCACTCTTTCATCATGTTACGGTGTGATATCACATGTCATGTCACTCTTATTGATATACAGCCAAAAAAAACCAAAACAAATTTATGTACAATGGCGTCTTCATTCATGTCACTAACATTCTGCTTCACATTTATAGAAGTGCATTTTAAAAAATGGCTAAGCAATATTTTTTGGGTAGAGCATGAACCGATCAGCAGTAGTGTACAATAGCTTAGTAAGTGTAATGGGTTAGTGTGCTGTAAGTAGTGTGTGGGTGTACAATAACTCCGTAAGTGTAATGTGTTAGTGTACTGTAAGTAGTGTGTGGGTGTACAATAACTCCGTAAGTGTAATGTGTTAGTGTGCTGTAAGTAGTGTGTTGGTGTACAGTAACTCAGTAAGTGTAATGTGTTAGTGTGCTGTAAGTAGTGTGTTGGTGTGCAGTAACTCAGTAAGTGTAATGCGTTAGTGTACTGTAAGTAGTGTGTTGGTGTACAGTAACTCAGTAAGTGTAATGTGTTAGTGTAGTGTAAGTAGTGTGTTGGTGTACAGTAACTCAGTAAGTGTGATGTGTTAGTGTGCTGTAAGTAGTGTGTTGGTGTACAGTAACTCAGTAAGTGTAATGTGTTAGTGTGCTGTAAGTAGTGTGTTGGTGTGCAGTAACTCAGTAAGTGTAATGCGTTAGTGTAATGTACTGTAAGTAGTGTGTTGGTGTCACAGTAACTCAGTAAGTGTAATGTGTGTTAGTGTGTACTGTAAGTAGTGTGTCAGTGTACAAGTAGCTCAGTAAGTGTAATGTGTTAGTGTACTGTAAGTAGTGTGTTGGTGGTACAGTAAACTCAGTAAGTGTAATGTGTTAGTGTACTGTAAGTAGTGTGTTGGTGTACAGTAACTCAGTAAGTGTAATGTGTTAGTGTACTGTAAGTAGCGTGTTTTTTGTGTACAGTAACTCAGTAAGTGTGTAATGTGTTCAGTGTACTGTAAGTAGTGTGTTGGTGTACAACAGTAACTCAGTAAGTGTAATGTGTTAGTGTGCTGTAAGTAGCGTGTTGGTGTACAGTAACTCAGTAAGTGTAATGTGTTAGTGTGCTGTAAGTAGCGTGTTGGTGTACAGTAACTCAGTAAGTGTGATGTGTTAGTGTACTGTAAGTAGTGTGTTGGTGTACAGTAACTCAGTAAGTGTAATGTGTTAGTGTACTGTAAGTAGTGTGTTGGTGTACAGTAACTCAGTAAGTGTTGTGTGTTAGTGTGCTGTAAGTAGTGTGTTGGTGTACAGTAACTCAGTAAGTGTAATGTGTTAGTGTGCTGTAAGTGTAGTGAGTATTGTCGTGTCGGTGTACAGTAACTTAGTAAGTGTAAGGGTGTTAGTGTGCTGTAAGTAGTGTGTCGGTGTACAGTAACTCAGTAAGTGTAGTGTGTTAGTGCGCTGTAAGTAGTGTGTTGGTGTACAGTAACTCAGTAAGTGTAATGTGTTAGTGTACTGTAAGTAGTGTGTTGGTGTACAGTAACTCAGTGAGTGTGATGTGTTAGTGTACTGTAAGTAGTTTGTTGGTGTACAGTAACTTAGTAAGTGTAAGGTGTTAGTGTGCTGTAAGTAGTGTGTTGGTGTACAGTAACTCAGTAAGTGTAGTGTGTTAGTGCGCTGTAAGTAGTGTGTTGGTGTACAGTAACTTAGTAAGTGTAATGTGTTAGTGTGCTGTAAGTAGTGTGTTGGTGTACAGTAACTTAGTAAGTGTAAGGTGTTAGTGTGCTGTAAGTAGTGTGTTGGTGTACAGTAACTCAGTAAGTGTAATGTGTTAGTGTACTGTAAGTAGTGTGTTGGTGTACAGTAACTCAGTAAGTGTAATGTGTTAGTGTGCTGTAAGTAGCACTAGTGTCTCTTCACCTAACATGAGATGATTACGCGTCCAGAAATGATAACAGGACATTGGTCTCTGTACTTTGTCCACTACTGCAGGTCAGTTAGGATACATGTAAAAGAGCCCAGCCTGAGAGAGTGCAGCCAAAGCCACATGAACCTGAGGAAGAATGTCATTTCTTTGATAGTACCGTCACTGGAACAGGTTATCACCATGAAAGCATGGAACCACATGGAACACACAGCACATGAGTCTGAGAACACTTCAGGAAAAAGGATCGTGACTCTGCTCACGTACTGCATGTTCATGCCAAGAAGGCACGGCTCCTCTTTATACGACTCTTCTTTGTGTCTTATCCAGTGATCGGTGAAGGTGAGCGGCTCCCTCTCGCAGTTCACGTATGGTGTGCACTTAGCATGAGACAGAGCGCATTAGCATGTCTGAGAGAGCATGCTGCAGCAGCAGCACAGCCCCTATCTTTTCCAGCCAGCTGCCATCGGAAATCTCTCCCAGCCAAGCGAGCGGCGGGCCAGGACAGAGACGGAACGGCGCGGGCCTTCTGCTGCGTAATAGCAAATTAATTGAGACCATCAATGAGGTATTAATCATTAAGGCACAGGTGCTGAGGTGGCGCTTTTGCCTGAGTGCGCCTGTTACTGATGCTCGCGTTTAAAAAGTTTGACCTGCTGTTGGAGTGGGAGAGGGAGGGGAGGCAGGGAAAGAGCGAAAGAGCAGCGGAAAGAGAGACAGAATGAGACCGGGGATTTAGTAGAGGGTAAATGTGCCACATGAAATGGCGATTACTCAACGTTTTTTAGTTTACCAACTCGTTTTCAGGGTTCAGTCACTTTCTCGCTTGGGGTTTCCTTAAACAAAGTCGACTGGCCAACAACAGCCACGATTACGGACATTCAGCGAGCAGTGATGCCAGCACCATTGGCAGATGTCTGCATGATGCAGGACTACATACATGCAGACCATTGTATGTGACCATTGTATGACCTCTGTATGTGAAAAAATCAAATGGCTATATTGTGACACTGAGACCTCTGGTTCCTATCACCACCGTAGAGGCTAATCAAATTTCTCTTTGGGCCTGTAGCATCCCAAGCCTCCCAGTCAGACTTGCCACTGCACTAGACAAACTTTGGTTCCCAGTGCTAGTCCTGTAGGACCCTCCGCCCTATGCATTGAAATGTGTTTGCCTTGCTCCCAACACACCCGATTCAACTAATCCGCTAATTAACAAGCACTTCCTGTTGAAGTGGATGGGTTTTTTCAGGAAAACACAAAAATAATGCAGGACAAGGGGTCCTCCAGGACCAGGGCTGGGAACCACCGGGTGAGAAAATATAGGTACATTTATTGTATTTAGCTGACGCTCTTATCCAGAGCGACTTACAAGGTTAATCATATTACAGGTAGACCAATGCAGTGTTAGGAGTCTTGCCCACAGACTCTTATTAGTGTAGCACAGCATAGTCACTCAGCCCGGGATTCGAACCCCAGTCTCCTACGTGTGGTGGTGGCTACTTGGCGGGTAGTAGTGTTATCTGCTGAGCTACACCAACCATATACTGCATAATGCAGTATAATGCAGTGTTCACTGCAGTGAAGTTTGGTGTCTAGTTTGTTGTTGTTTCATAGCAGGTAACTGAACTGCAGTTCAGCTTATTAATAGTTATAGCGCTATAATTATAAGTAATTAAGCAGAAAGGTTTATGCTGTAATATTCAAAAAAATGATTCATTGCATAATTAGTAATTCATCCCTCGTTCCTCCTATGCACCTAGACACCTATTCTTTTTTCCCCCACCTTGCCTTCATCTTTCCTTTGCCTGACAACCACCAAACTGTACTTACTTGCTCAGGACAAGTCCTCAAGCTCACATACACAGCACTCCTCTATGTGTTGTTTATCGTCCCTCATTCCTCCCATATACTCCCATTCATTTACACTCTTATCCAAAATCGGGACTCATCACTAAAGAGGATCCACTGCCATTCTGAGTCACTGCATGACAGTCTGACAGGACACCCCTGCAGTCTTTGGCGATGTTGATGTGGTGTTAGGGGTAGTCGTTGCAACTTTTTGCATGCATCCTAGTCCTGCATCATGCAGCCATTTGCCAAAGGTCATGGCACTAACAGGATGACTCATGGAGGGGGATCACTGCTGGCTGAATGTCCACAGTGGGGGATGTTGGGTGAGTCAGGTACAGTAAGAAGTGTGTGACACTACCGACCAAGTTTCATTCCTGTTGGTTGACTCCATCTGGGTGCAACTATGTGTACAACTATCCTTTTGAAGATGAGTGTATTGTTATCAGTGCTGACAACCAATCATTCTATGGGTTAAAGAGATGGAGAAGATGTGATCATTGCTCTAGTGAATCTAATCCCCAAAACAAGATGGAGCTGTCTTTTCCTATAGAAAGCAGCTGCTCGTATACACACGCATTAGTCGTGTGAGTCAGCACAGCAAAAATTCTCCACTTCTGTCCACACCATAATGAGAAAGGGCTCAGAGGAGACGCGCTCAGCATTAATCAGGCAAACAGGACACAAATTGCAGGGAATTCATTAAGCAGTTAGGCGCACCACGTCTCCAAACAGTCCGAGGTGTCCAACTGGGCAGGCGCTCCAACAGATGAATTAAACATCGTGGCGGCCCACAACCCACGCTGCCAAATAACTCAGAACAGCTGAGCAGGGTGAGGAGGGAGGAACGGCATGGGGAGTGGCAGCGAGAGGACGTGTGACGCTGTTTGCAGACTTGGGAAATGTCAAACTACTGAACATTCACATCACACCGCTGTCACAGCTAGCCTGATGAAATGTTTATGAATTCTGCTTATAGAAAGATTGATCGCGAGTTAAGGTAGATATAGCGCCAGCAAACCGTCAAGTCAGCTGAAACCAGAGAGGAATAAGAGAGATAAGAAAGAGAGAGCGACAGACTGAGAGCGATGGCCACTGAGGCCATCACAGAAGGTTCATTCAAGTATATACAAAAGGTCTTCCTCCAGAATCTATATGAAGCTGAGGCTTTGGTCTATCACTGATCATTCTTCAACTGTCAATCAGTTAGTTATCGGTTGTCTGCCACAGTTACAGGGATTGGACAATGAAACTGAAACACCTGGTTTTAGACCACAATCATTTATTAGTATGGTGTAGGGCCTCCTTTTGCGGCCAATACAGCATCAGTTGGTCTTGGGAATGACATATACTGCATCCTGCACAGTGGTCAGAGGGATTTTAAGCCATTCTTCTTGCAGGATAGTGGCCAGGTCCAGCTACGTGATTTGGTGAGGTTCCGTCCTTCCTCGCGTATACTAGACCCCTTCTTCTCCTACTTTACCTTGTTGGTGGAGGTTCGTCCTTCTTGGTGGTAAGCTGACATTACCCTGGATACCGTGGCTCTTGATACATCACAAAGACCTACTTGCTGTCTTGCTCACAAGATTGCGCCAGCAAGACGTGCACCAACAATCTGTCCTCTTTTGAACTCTGGTATGTCACCCATAATGCTGTGTGCATTGCAGTATTTTGAGCAGAACTGTGCTCTTACCTGCTAACTGAACCTTCACACTCTGCTCTTACTGGTGCAATTAATGAAGATTGGCCACCAGGCTGGTCCAATTTAGCCATGAGACCTCCCACACTAAAATGACAGGTGTTTCAGTTTCACTGTCCAACCCCTGTACATCAGACTGACCCATTTGGTTGAGCACAGGTATGTCTGGGATCTGTTTTAAACAAGGAAGAGCTCATGTTGTGCCTCCCAGCAATTTAAGCTGGAGGTGCCCAATCGTATCCAGATAAGCCATTCATTCCAACCAAACAGACATATAAGCAGTATTTTTATTAATAACCATAAAAATGCAGGCTGACAATTTCTATCAGTCAACCAATATTTTGGTCGAGCCTTATAATCAACATTGCCGGCTAATCATTGCAGCCCTATTGTGGAATACACTGAGCTCAGTTACAATCCCAGATGCTCCATGCATTCTGTTTTGTGTATGGTGGAGCAGCAGAGAGAGAGAAAGAGAGAGAGAGAGCAACAGAGAGGCCACACTGTGAGCTCTCTCACTCTCCCAAAACACATAGAGCCTGTGCACTACTTATGCCATCTCCAATTCATGCCGTCCAACCCTGGGACAATAGAGAGAGTGATGTCATCAAAAGCTCCAACGCTTCAAAGGGCAGACTGGCAGGAGAGCGCAGCTCTTTCATGTGGCCCCCAGGGGCCCCCTGGCCAGCTTGCTGGAGAGGAACAGAGTCGGAGCCACTGGAGAGCACCGGGCCCCGGGTCCCCCACACACACACACATATTATGATCAATACACTGTCTTAATCAATCATGGGGCTATCTCTCTCTCTATACTCAGCTCTCTACTATCTGCTAGAGAAAGAGAGAGAGAGAGAGAGAGAGAGAGAGAGAGAGAGAGAGAGAGAGAGAGAGAGAGAGAGAGAGAGAGAGAGAGACATGGGATCTCAGCAAGAACAGGCCTTAACACCATGTAAACGTTGTCAAAGACTGCAATGGTGTCGTGCCAGCCTCTAATGGAGTGATCCAGAGTGACAAGACCTGTGCTTGTCTTGGTGGTGACGACCAACAAATCAGTAGGTGGAGGCACCATGTTCAGCGCAGAGATGAGCGGTGTGTAATTAGTGTAATTACAGTGTAGCGGTATTTACATTTGTGCACCTTACTGCCACTTTGACCTTTCCATCCTTGCAATGTTGCCAAACCATATCCTCCACTGTGTCCTCTCAACAGCAGATGCCCACCAGGACAAATACGAAACTTGTCAAAGAAGACTTGTTAGAACGACCCGCTGCCATTCTGAGTCACTCCATGACAAAATGGCATGACACCACTGCAGTCTTCGTTGACCTTGACGTGTCGTTCAGGACAGTCGTCATAACAGTCTGGGTGCATGTAGTCCTGTGTCGTAAACAGGATGCGCAGGATGACTCAAGGAGGGTATCACTGGGTGTCTTCTGGACACTCCACTTTACTTTACATAAATTCTCTCTGTGTATCTATCTATCTATCTATCTATCTATCTATCTATCTATCTATCTATCTGTCTATCTATCTATCTATCTATGTATCTATCTATCTATCTATCTATCTGTCTGTCTATCTATCTATCTATCTATCTATCTATCTATCTATCTATCTGTCTGTCTGTCTGTCTGTCTATCTATCTATCTATCTATCTATCTATCTATCTATCTATCTATCTATCTGTCTATCTGTCTGTCTATCTATCTATCTATCTATCTATCTATCTATCTATCTATCTATGTATCTATGTATCTATCTATCTATCTATCTATCTATCTATCTGTCTATCTATTGGTCTATCTGTCTGTCTATCTATCTATCTATCTATCTATCTATCTATCTATCTATCTATCTATCTATCTATCTATCTATCTATCTATCTATCTATCACTGCTCACTGAATGTCCGAAATTGTTGCTGTTGGGTCAGTGATAAGGCCCAACCTTGCTTTCATCACACGTGAAGTCAAGTGTGAAACATGAATCATTTGCATGTCTCATGATGTCAAACCTACCTACAGGGGTTGGACAATGAAACTGAAACACCTGTCATTTTAGTGTGGGAGGTCTCATGGCTAAATTGGACCAGCCTGGTGGCCAATCTTCATTAATTGCACATTGCACCAGTAAGAGCAGAGTGTGAAGGTTCAGTTAGCAGGTAAGAGCACAGTTCTGCTCAAAATACTGCAATGCACACAACATTATGGGTGACATACCAGAGTTCAAAAGAGGACAAACTGTTGGTGCACGTCTTGCTGGCGCATCTGTGACCAAGACAGCAAGTCTTTGTGATGTATCAAGAGCCACGGTATCCAGGGTAATGTCAGCATACCACCAAGAAGGACGAACCTCCACCAGCATCACGTAGTGACCTGGCCACTATCCTGCAAGAAGAATGGCTTAAAATCCCTCTGACCACTGTGCAGGACGCAGTATATGTCATTCCCAAGACGAACTGACGCTGTATTGGCCGCAAAAGGAGGCCCTACACCATACTAATAAATGATTGTGGTCTAAAACCAGGTGTTTCAGTTTCATTGTCCAACCCCTGTATATATATATACATACACACATAGACAGACAGACAGACAGATAAAGTGATAGACACACACATAGCTCACACATGCTCACTACGCTCACGCTGTGCCGTGCCTGTTAATTGGGTGAGTGCTCTTTTTATGAATTGATGAGATGAGTAAAGGCTCAGCAGAGGGCATTAGAGAGACTGCATTAGGCAGTATTACTTCATCGCCAAAAACCTACATCACTAAAGTGTGAATCAGTTCTGAGTGAAATAATTGAGGGCCAGAAGAGCAGGCATCAATCTTGGAGCAGCCACCGAGCGCGTGCGGGGAAGCTTACCGCAGGAAGAGGGCTTCGCTTCCATTAGGTATTGTCTGGGGCCTACGGGCTAATTTGTTTGCATCAATAATACATTCAAAGGATTTATCTAACTTGCAAATGAGCATTCATTTACTGGTCCAAGAGGCAGGGAGGAGGGCAGGGAGCGAGGGGTGAGAGAGAGGAGAGCAGGAACAGCTGGCAGGGAGGAGGAAAAGGAAGAAGTAGGAAAAGAAGAAGAAGAAAAAGAGGGATTGGTTTAACTCTTCGTTGCCCTGGCAGGAGCTTTCTGGGTCACGGACATCTCAGGTTATGCATCTTTGTACAGACAAAAAAGCTCCAGTGGCTGGACGTCAGGCCTGGATGGCGGCCATATCAAAGCAGAGCTCGTGTAGTGAGGAGACATGGGTCACACAGACAACCCCTGGACCAGCTTCAAGGGCTCTGGCCAAAGTGACAGCGCCATAACAGATTGCCTTGTCTACAGAGGCTCTCTGATCATACGCCAAATGACAAAACGCAAGAACATGAACAAGGGGAGAATGGGGCTTCTGTGGGGAGCTTCTTGGCTCTGTAGTCTGGCCCGAAGAGTCCACGTCCTTAGCAGCCCCTCAACATTAAGTTATAGAGATGTTCCAACACTTAACACTGCTAACACTTTTACTTCTCCAATAAAGTTGTTTTTTATGACATCATAACACTAATGAAGGAAGTGCTTATGTGTGTGTCCATCAGCGTACCCACATATACAGTATCCCTCTCTGTAGCACCTGCTTACACACACGCTCACACAATCTCATGCAAAGCGAAACTCTCTCTCTTACATATAACCCTGCTCTCTTTTTCCACGTTCTTCACATACATGGTGTTAGAATACATAAAGGCAAGGCCCCTCTCTCACTCTCTCTTTCACTCTCCCTCTGCTGGCACAGACACAGTGTTGACCCGAGCCTTTTCCATCTGAACGTATGGGGTCAGTCTCAACCTACGAATGCACATGGACATTCAGTCACAGGGGGAGCTTCCACACAGATTCTACACTCACACAGCAAGGACAGAGAGAGAGAGAGAGAGAGAGAGAGAGAGAGAGAGAGAGAGAGAGAGAGAGAGAGAGAGAGTGCTAGATGTGTTGTGCTCAAAAGTTTAGACACTACAGTGATGATATAAAAAAGAGAAAATGATGAAAAATAAAAGAAAGAGAGAAAGGGAGAGACAGAGAAAGAGGGAGGGAGGAAGGGAGGGAGGGAGAAAGGGAGAGAGACAGGGAAGGAGATGTGTGGTGATATATGTGTAGTAATTGATAGTAATTGAGTAGAGTAATTGATATGAAAAAGAGAAAGAGAGGAACAATAAGAGAGAGAGTGAGAGAGAGGAAGACAGAGAGAGGCGGAGAGAGAAAAAGAGAGACAGAGAAAGAAAGAAAGAAAGAGAGTGTGTGGTACTACATGTGTGGTGCTAGAAGGCTTGGATACTACAGTGTTGATATGGAAAAGAAAAAAGAAGAAAAGAGAAAGAGAGAGACTCAAGAGAGATATTTACACAGAGAGAAACAAAGACAGCAAAAGGGCACAGAGAAACATTAAACAGATTCCACTTAGGAAAAATTCCCCAGCGAAAAAACAGCATCCCTGTACGCTCCACAGACACTAATGCTCCGTCAACACACCAGTCCTGCTCAAACCCAGATCAGTCTGAGTGCTCTGAGGCCTGCGTGTCCTGTCCATGGGATCCCGGCCCAAACAGTGTTGATATTGGTAAGTTTGCCTGCCCCAATAAAAGGTACCAAATTACATTTGGAGTCCTGAGCCTGTAGGTACTTACACCCCGCAGTAAACAAACCACCCGAACCTCTGAGAGCCCGGCCCAGCAGTTCAAACAGGGGAACCAGTCTGAAACAAAAGGCATGACAAACAAGTGTTCTTGTACAGAAGCCCCGATAAAGGCTGCATGTGCTCATGAACAGAGAGATGGGCTTTCCATTTAGAGCCAACCCTTTCTCTAAACTCACTGAAGGAACCAAATTTATACAGCTCTGGCACAAAACCCTCTAACCCAGCAGAGAGAAGTTGCTCCGTTCCTTTCCAGTCCACGCGAGCACACCAGAGTCCACCAGATAAGGAACAGTAATTGGGGAACGGGAGGCTCACAGAGCACCAAACAAATTATGGATCATCCTCTCAGACCTTAACCCAACACAGTTATTCATCCCTGTACCTGATCACCATTAACCCACCAGTGGCCACAGATATATCATAACAGAATGAGAGAGAGAGAGAGAGAGAGAGAGAGAGAGAGAGAGAGACAGAGAGAGAGACAGAGAGAGAGAGAGAGATGTACAAAAGTTGTATATCACAGAGAGACTGAGAGAAGAGAGAAGGTGAGGAGAACACAGGGACAGGTGGTTGGCCTCCAACCATCAAAAAAACGACAGAGAGAGAGAGAGAGAGAGAGAGAGAGAGAATAAGAGAGAATAAGAGAGGCAGAGAGAGAGTAAAAGAGAGACTGTGACAGAAAGAAGGATATAGTAAAAGTATGAGATGTAGAGTGAGACAGGGAGAGAAAGGCAGTTAGAATTAGAGAAAGTGAGTGAGAAAGATAAGGAGATAGAGGGAGAGAGAGAGAGGGAGAAGAATAGAGAAGTAAGAAATGTGGAGAAAGAGAAAAAATCAGGGAGAAAGGGAAAAAGGCAGAGAGTGGGAAGAAGATAGACAGGGGACAGAAAGGATAGTAAGGAGAAAGAAGGGAGAGATGTGGAGAGAGAGAGAAGGAGGGGGAAAGAACGAGAGAGAAGAAAAAGGTAGAGAGGGGAAGGAAAGGAGAGAGCTGTACAGATAAAGACACAGAAGTAGGGAGAGTGAGAGAGAGAGCATGTGAAAGACGGAGGGACAGTGAGAGAATGAGAGAGAGAGAGAGAGAGAGAGAGAGAGAGAGAGAGAGAGAGAGAGAGAGAGAGAGATCAATACAATATCTGTGCACTAAGCACAAGCCTAGCCAAAGCAGTTGGAGAGCACAGCTCGCTACATAAAGCAGACGGCTTCATCAGGCTTTAGCAGAGTTACAAACAGACACACACACACACACACACACACACACTCCTTCTGATTCCACACGCGCCAAGAGACGTGTGTGTGCCTGCTGAGAGAAACACAGAGAAGCGTTAGGCACTTGATGGTCTCAGGGAACAAGCTGTCTTCCCTAACACTGCACCTCCATTTCCCATGCCCCCCACCCCTCCCAGTTTCTCTCTCTCTCTCTCTCTCACATACACACACACACACACACACACGCGCACACACACACACACTGCCCAAGCCCTTAAAATACCTGCTCTAAAAATAGCCGGCGGGGAGGCGGTGGCACGGCTATTATTATTACACACACGTCCTGCTCCGTTCCCACCATGGAAAGGGAAGAGACTAATGATTTTCCTGGTGCAGGCAATTAAAAAACTATTTGTCACCTGCCAGCCGCTGACGCTCAGGCCCCTGGCTCAGGTCTGGGCCCCTGCCAGTCGGCCAGTGCTCGGGCAATAGATGGAGTTTTGGGGGCGGAGAGGGGGGGCTTTAGTGCACCTCCTACTGGACAGAGCTAAAACTGCTCTTACAGTGTTAGAATGAGTCTCTCACTTCTGGGACTTATATTAGTCGTCTACTGACTGGTGGACCTGATGGTTACTGTGGACTTCCAGGCACTGGTTTTTATTGGCCTGACCTGAAGCAAACTTTTGTTTATCTGAGTGCTAGGTGACCAGTTAAGGAATCATGGCATGCCAGCTTTAAACTCCAATGAAGAATTTTGAAGAAATTAGCAGCAACTAAACGTTAGCTCGTTTGCTAATGGGGAAACTGCTTGGGTTCACTCCATTAGTGTTAGGCTTGGCTAAAGCATCGATGACTGTAAAGTCACTAAGCCCTGCTGGTGACCACTAAGCCCTGCTGGTGACCACTAAGCCCTGCTGGTGACCACTGGGCTTAGTGATATTCAGGGTTTGGAGACGGGGCAGTGACCTGAGAAAGCTGCTCATCCACTGTTTGACAGCCATGTTGAAAGCACATTCCTGACCCCATCTGCCGTAAAACTGAATTACCAAGTTAGCTCCCTCCATGCGGAGAACCATGATGCGTACAGTGCGGCTTTGCCTTGTGTACTGGGTCTGCTAGCCTCTATTCTTCACCAGCGTTTCACTGGGGTGGTCTAATCCGAAGTATGAAGAGCATAGCTCACTTTTTAGCAGCTATGCCAAGCTGATGTTTCTACTGTAGTAAAACTATATGACAGCAGTAGACAGTGGATCACATCCATCCCGTCTGTTCTCCTGTATCTGGTTGGTTGCTTTGCATATCAGTCAAGAAGTGGTCACTTGTAGGCAGTTCTGGACCACGTTGAGTGAAGAAAGCCCCTCAGGCACTCTGATGATAGTCAGAAGTCTGGCGTATAATATTAAGCTAAATTTAACATGACTGGAAAAAATACCATGCCTCGTTTTTCTATTTAAGGTGGCATAATGGTGTAATTTTGTGGAAGACAATGGAGTGTGATTATCTTCCTCGAACACTGGCTGCAACAGCTAAACGCAGCATTAATGGTCTCTGCATTTGTTTGCATACGAGTTGGCTCGGTACTGCAATGCACTGTAAACAAGTGCTGCATCTAACCGACCATTCAAATTAGTATACATGAACATAGTATATATATATAAACACATCATTCAAACACACAACTGTATTCAGTGTGTGTGTGTGTGTGTGTGTGTGTGTGTGTGTGTGTGAGCACCTCCCTCCTAAAACCTCAAGCTCGGTTTAAGGCTTCAGCTCTGGCTGGATAGATGAAGGGATCTGGAGCGTCAGGAGACGGCAGACGAGGGGAGGAGGCCTGCGAGGGCTCCTGATTTATACAGGCAGGTTAATACTGGAGCCGGCCGAGCCACAGGCTGCCACTGCCATCAGAAAGCCATGCAATATTTAGGGGCGAGCGAATTAAAGATACTCCCTCTCTCTCTGCTGCAGGGCCTACAGCGCAAAATAGCAATGTATATTTCACACGTAAATACACACACACACGTACACACACACACACACACACACACACACACACACACACACACACACACACACACACACACACACACACACACACACACACACACACACACACTCACACACACCCACACCACACACACACACACACACACACACACACACACACAGACACAGACACACACACACACACACACATACACACACATGTACACACACACACACACACACACACACACACACAGACACAGACACACACACACACACACACTCTCACACACACACACACACACACATACACACACACACACACACACGTACATAAACACATATATACGCAAACACACGTATACACACACACACACACACACACACACACACACAGACACAGACACACACACACACACACTCTCACACACACACACACACACACACACACACACACACACACACACACACACACACACGTACATAAACACATATATACGCAAACACACGTATACACACACACATGTTTATAATTGATTCGTCTTTTACACGTCCTATACTTTTAAACTGAATTCCATAGAAAGTATTCTGTTCATTGCTTTGGTAAGAGTTGCTCATAGCAATTCATGCCAATACAGTTATTTTGAATTTGAAAGAATATATGAGAGGAGAAAATAAGGAGGGTATGAAAGAGGATAAAAGAGAGAGAAAGACAGAAGAGTGAGGGGCAATAAAAAAGGAAAAAGGACACAGATGAGCATGATGCATGAGCAAGAAAGACAGAGAGGGAACGGAGAAAGGAGGAGAGAAATATAGGGTAAGAGAGAAAGAGGGAGAGAAAGGAGAAAGAGAGAGAGGAAAAGTGAGAGGGAGAAGGACAGAGAGAGAGAGAGAGAGAGAGAGAGAGAGAGAGAGAGAGAGAGAGCTAGAAGGGAGATATGGAAACCATGGAAATAAGAGAGGAGAAAAAAGACATAAAGTACGTGGAAGCAGAAAGAGAGAGAAATGAGAGTGAGCAGGGAGAGAGAAGAGGAGGAGACAGAGAAAAATAACATGAAAAAATAAAAAGACTGCAAAGAGGAGAAAAGAAGACAGAAAGACAGGAAAAAGAAAAAAACAGGAAATGAGAGAAGAGGAAGAGAACAGAGAGAAAGAAAAAATGGACAGTAAATGAGGAAGGAAAGATGAAAATGAATAAGGCAGAAAAGGAAAATGATAGAGAGAAAACATGGAAAGAAAGAGGGCAGAGAGGAAACAGGAGAGATTCTGTTGAAAAAAAAATAAAAGAGAGAGAAGAGAGACAGAAGAGTGCGATATAGAGAGAGAGAAAAGAGAGAGAAGAGAGAGAGGGAATGAGAGGGGGAGAATAACAGAAAGAGAGAGGGAAAGAAAGAGAGAGAGAGGGAGGAGGGAGGAGGGAGAGAGAGAGAGGGAGAGAGAGAGAGGGAGAGGGAGAGAGAGAGAGGGAGAGAAAGAGAGAGGGAGAGGGAGAGGGAGAGGGAGGAGGGAAAGAGAGGGAGAGGGAGGAGGGAGAGAGAGGGAGAGGGAGGAGGGAGAGAAAGAGGAAGAGAGAGCGAGAGAGAGAGAGGGAGAGAGAGCGAGAGAGAGGGAGAGAGGGAGAGAGGGAGAGAGAGAGAGAGAGCGAGAGGGAGAGAGAGAGGGAGAGAGAGGGAGAGAGAGGGAGAGAGGGAAAGAGAGAGAGAGGGAGAGAGAGAGGGAGAGAGAGAGGGAGAGAGAGAGGGAGAGAGAGAGAGAGAGAGAGAGAGAGAGAGGGAGAGAGAGAGAGAGAGAGAGAGAGAGAGAGAGAGGGAGAGAGAGAGCGGGAGAGAGAGAGGGAGAGAGAGGGAGAGAGAGAGAGAGGGAGAGACTGCTGCCCACAGGATCAATAACCCTGACTAGTCACAAAAAGTTTGGTGTCGACAGATTCCACGGCTTACAATAGACTGAGCGAGGCCTTTTTAAAGCGACTGCTCTGCAGCCAGATGCTCGGAACCAGAGCCTGGCATGTCTCTGATTGTTCCATTTATGCTATCGATCGCCCCTCTATACAATTAGCATCGCACAGTGGCAATGTTTTCCGAATGCTTCTGTCTGAAAGAGCCGCCAGCCACTCCCTAAATCTATCCCCTACAAACGTGAATGTGTCACCGCTGGATTTGTGCTGCTCTGAGTCACCATGGAGGCGACCGCAAGACCAATCCACAAAATGAAATCTTCCCCTTCTCATCTTAGCAAAAACACACAAACAAACAAGAGCAAAAAGCCCCCCTCATCCAGTCTCTCTCGCTCTGAGGAGTGGTCTTACGTTTAAACAGAGGTGATAAGGAACGGTGATAGGAACCACACCTCCAAGTGGAAATACACTCATCATCAAAAGAGTAGCTGCACCTAGAAGGCCGTGTGGGACTGCAATGTAAAGGTTACAGTACATGGCTATAAACTTAAATTGACAATGTGCGGTATTAACTGAGCTACACATACAGGAGTAGTGTCTCTCAGCACGGTGTTGGGCTGCTAGGTCTGCTGACATAACATTCCAGACGTCTCGCCATGGAGCTGTAGAGGTTCCTAATGGTGTCCTGTGATAATCCATCCCATGCAGCTTGAATATTCTCACATAGTTCCTGCAGATTGTGTGGTAGGGGTGGAGGTGGAGTGACACCAGGCATTCCGGACAGCATGACAGCAAACCATTCATCTTGGTGCTGACCACAGTGCCTCCACACACAGATGTATTGGTCACCTCCACCAAGACCAACGCGGGACTCATCACTGAAGACGACCTGCTGCCATTCTAAGTCACTCCATGACATTCTGGCACAGCACCGCTGCAGTCTTTGGTGATGTAGACATGGTGTTAGGTTCACATCGTAAAGGTCATGTGCATGCAGTCCTGCCCACGCAGTCACCTCTCTGCCAATGGTGCTGGCACTAACAGGATGACTCATGGAGGGCATCACTGCTTGCTGAATGCCCACAATCATGGCTGTTGTGTCACTTGGCGTATGTCAGACAATCCATCATTTCCCCTTCTCCACTATCTCCACAAGGCCTCCCAGATGCTTTATGTCACTGGTGTGTTTCGCCAACACTGTGCTAGGGTAGTATCCATAGGACCAGTATGGCACGCATGGTCAGAATGGAAAGCTTATCCAACATGATGGCCTTATCAGGTCAATAGTGTGTGCTAAGCTTGAATCATTCCCATATCTGATAATGGTGAACCTAACCACCAAGTTTCGTCTCCGTCAGTTGATGCTTTCTGGGTGCAATTATTATTTTTTCGATGATGGGTGTAGTTCAATATATGTAAAGTATGTACACTGATATACACTACCAGTCAAAAGTTTAGATACACCTAACTAGATGGATGTTGTTGGTGATTTTAAAGACTCTACAAACTTACTCTTAACAGCTCCACCTGCTGAGATGTCTGAATCAATACATTCTGATGTATCACAATATTATACGTCTGCCGTATCACCACTTCTAATATATATTTAGCTGCACAGAAAACCTTTGCACTGTGTAAAAGCTCTAGTTCCCCTTTCAATGTTGAGAATATTCATGTTCAAAAGTGCCTAGAAATAAATCTTGTTATATCAACTTTCACTGCAGGTTAAAAAACCTCCTCCTGTAAAGTTTTTTTTTAGGGTGGACGGCATGGGTGTTGTTTTTTTTAAATCTTTTCTTCTAAAGTAAAGCATTACGCCAAAGTAGCCATGTTTAACCTTTGATTGGCACTGTGCACTAGCTGATGGCACAGCTTTATGATTATAAAGTATTATATACAGACTACTGGGTCCCCAAAGAAAACTAGGTTTTTCAAATGCGTCACTATTTTACCATCATCTATTTAAATCTTAAGGACTGAATTATTTAAGAATTTTGAGAAACTGGATACGGAGTTCCCTTTTAAACCGAACAGACGCGCTTAGCTGATTTTGGTGTGGAGCTGGACTCGGTGGTGAAGGTGGCAGAGTAGAGGACACTGCACAAACTGCTGTCTATTATGGATGATGATGGGCTCCCACTGCACACCATCATCATGGACAGAAGGAGCAAGTTCAGTTTCAGGCTGCTGTCACAGAGCTGCCCCACGGACAGACTCAGGAGATCCTTTGTCCCGAGAGCCATCAGGCTCTTCAACTCTTCCCAGCAGGGCCGGAAGAGGGACGAGGACTGCTGAGGACTATCTATCTATCTATCTATCTATCTATCTATCTATCTATCTATCTATCTGTCCATCTATCTATCCATCCATCCATCCATCTATCTATCTATCTATCTATCTATCTATCTATCTATCTATCTATCTATCTATCTATCTATCTATCTATCTATCTATCTATCTATCTATCTATCTATCTATTTCTGACCCTATATGCCATATGGTATTTATAAAAGATATGTCCATTTGTAGCACAGAAACAGCATCTGTTATTAATACCCAACTTGGTCTGTTTTTATAGATAACTGTATATCATGCAATATCAGACCACATACTAGCAATACTATGTGAGGTTACATAATAACCAGGCTTCTGCCTATCATAAGCAGGCTTGGTATATTTCATCCCTTGATTTGACAGGAAAAGGTTGTTAGACCAACATGAAAAATATCCAAAAGTCACAGCTCTCTTAGTTGATGCTAAGTTCATCAAGCTTTCAGCTCAGGCTTCCCGCTAGCATCTGTAACACTTGCGCCAACAGACTAAAAAGCTCAGTAATAATAAAAGGAAAGTGCAGAAGCACAAAGAGGAGTGCGTCTGAAACATTTTCATTCAAGAATAAACTGAAGCTGAAATGTTCAATGTTTGAAAACTGATAAAATATGCATGTAGACCATTTCAACTCTTCTAAAAAAGGAGCCAGCATAACCAGCGTATATCGGGTTTCGCATGTTGGTATGCTAGCCAGTCAGCAAATGGAAGTTCATGTGCTGGTCACCAGTAATAAAATCTTTTATCTCCAAAATGACACATACTGTAGTTTTGGGGAGTGGAACCAGACTTTTCAGCAAGCCAGTTTGGTCCATTTCCTTTGGTCAGTTCATCATAAAATAATCAAATAATGCCAAAAAGTGATAAATGACAAAAGATTTACATTTACAGCTGACATTCTTATCCAGCACGACTTACAAGGTTATTCATATTACAGGTGGGCCAATGTAATGTTAGGAGTCCTGCCCAAGGACTCTTATCGGTGTAGCAGCATAGTCACCCAGACTGGGATTCGAACCCCAGTCTCCCACATGAAATGGTGGCTTCCTGGTGGGTAGTGGTTTTATCTGCTGAGCTACATCAACCACAAGATGGAGAGGCAGGAGACCACCAGTACACCAGCATAAACCAGCAGGACCAGCTTAGCCTAGGTTGGGATTCTGTTTTTTCAGCAGGGAATACAACAAACACCAAGTCATTCAGCCTCTCAGTGTTAAAGCAGTAGGTTCAGAAGCTACCCCTTCAGATGAGCTAATGCTAAAGCGAAAGCCTCACCTGACTCAACTCCACCTGCATTCTCTGGTTTTCCTTTAGGCAACAAAAAAGCTGAGCCAATAACAGGTGATGCTAAACCCCTGCAGACAACTGATTGGTCGGAGAGATTTGTCACTATCATTATTAGAGTTGAGTCATGCCATACTATGTGGTGGAAAAGCAACACAATGCGGGAGTTATTGACCATAACAATTAAAACTTCATCATACAATATAGCTCTCCCTTCACCTTATCCTGCAGATACTACGCACAATCTGACTAATGGGTACATGCCAATGCCATTCCTGTCTTAGCCACGATATACAGTGAAGGCTGTCAATCCATAAAAAGATAGACATCCCTCATTAATTGTGTTAGATAGAATGTAGTGTGTGTATCCTGAGTGCGCTTCCTTAGAAAACATGGATGGAATTGACCTGATCTGGTGCTCGCCAATCATGATCTTGCAAACAGTCAATTACGAGACCATTATCTTGGGGGATTCAGGCTAGTACCGGAAAAGGTCTCCATCATGTGAGCACAGAAGTGAGCAATGCTTCATGGCAATAAGTGTGTTCCTCCCAAAGCACAGAGTCACAAGTAGTGAACGAGCTAACTGAATAGGTCCCATTTTTGTTCACTCCAAGTTATACTGGTGCAATAGATGTCCAGACGCTATCGTTTTTTGTATGGTTGGGGAGGCATCTACATTATGCTAATTGGTTAGGCCATGAGGCCTTCCTGTGTGCGTTTAATGTAGCTGGTGTGACCTTGCAGCTCCAGTGACAAGCAGTGTGCCTTTACCTAATGATGCAGTGTTGTGCATTTCTCGATGTGTGTGACGTTCATGCTGGTGGAGCAGGTCTACCATAAAAGGTCCCTGAAGAGAGCTAAAACTCTCTCAGTGGGGTGGGGCAGAAGGCACGTGTGTGTGTGTGTGTGAAAGCAGGTTGCAGGCTCAGGTGCAGTAAATCCCCCACTTACATCCATCATGAAGAGTACTTTATCGCTGCCAAACTCCCCAGAGTCCCTCTCACACTCCCCTGCACCCGTCTGAGCCCACCTTGGCCCGGGCTACAGCCACATATTTATGTTAGCGAGCTCGTTACCGAGTTTGATTTGCACACTCAGTCATGCCGCAAATTCAGTCCTGATACTCTCTCTCTTGCCACGATGATACAAGTTGTCAATCAATCCCCTTTGGCAATAAGATGCCCATCTCTCTGCCATCAGGACCATTAGTGGATGCTTCTTTCTCCTTCTTTGCGTGCTGTTCATTAATACATATCGGCTCATAGATAAATAACATTAGTAGCATCGGGTACCAGTAGCACCGGCTTATAGATATGGTACTAGTTCTGGACAATACTTGTGCGCTTGACACCATTGAGGGCGAGGTGAGATCTTTCCTAAGATCTCCATACTACTGAACGTAGTCACCTGTTGACTATGCAAACACATACCTAGTAGTATCCTAGGGGTTCTCAACTTCTCCTTAGACTGCTCACTGTGTGATAATACAGCATGCTCTGGCGATATCGAATTTTAGTGGCTATGGACATCTGCGTTATGTGTCTCAATATATAACTAACAATGGGTACGGTGTGGACCCGAAAATCACTATTGTTCCACCACTCCTCTCAGGCATCAAGGATTGCAGGCAAAGGATAAAGATGGCTCAACAAAGTTTGGTGGAAATGCCCCTCGTGTTGAGACTCATTCCCATGGCAACTGATCCTTGTGAGTCACCGTGTACAGACTAGGGATTTGTCTTTAAAAACTGCTGGAGAACCCTTTATCACGTTCGCTTTCATTACACCTGTAAAATTCAGCCTACTACTTTCTTTTCGCACTATGGGCGTTTTTGGCCCACCCAAATTATACACCACTCCTTTCAGCCATCATTAACATCTGCTTTTAAGGACGACCCATTTTCCACACATGAAAGAGACATCACTGAATTGTAACCAACCTTACTGTCTCTACATCTTATGAATCCCTGTATGCACAGCTCCTCATGTCAGGCATTTACAGCTTTCCATCATTGTGGCAAACACATCTAGATTCCTGCTCCAGGATTCTGAAGATACTACCATTTTAATTATTCAAGGGGACTATTTTTCTTGGCCGCGTGTTTGAGGCTCTTGCATGCGTAGCTCTAGTCCCAACAAGTGCATTCCTTGCTTTGTAGCTACTGCTAATAACCAAAGTAGGCTGGTGGCAGGCTCCTATAGGAAAACATTACAGATATGCTACAATCATAATAGACTAGACCGACTAGTTCAAATAGCCCCACACTTACACTGGGGGTTTTAGGTTTTGACTCACATTTTTAGAAACTACATTTTATAATGTAGATTGTTGTACTCATCATTAGGTGCCACCCACGTCTAAATTTTGTTTTTAGAGGTCAACTGAAGGTAAACACAACGCTTGCATGGGCGCCAATTACCCTCCTATCCAACCAGCCTAAGTTGTAAGTACTCCCAAAGCTCAGAATAGTAGATAGGACATGAGAATGGTTTTTTGTGCAGCTGACCTTCACACATGAACAAATACAAATTAACATTAAAAAATACATGAGGGTGTTGGACAGTAATTATGTCACTGTATTAAGCAACAACCTGTCATTTTATGTTGGGATGGTATCCTCATGGCTAAATTGGGTGCAGCCTGGGTGGCCATCTGTGTCATCATCAATGATCTTCTATTAAACTGCACATATGCCACCAGTGCATACTGGTAAAGCAGATAGTGTGGGTTCAAGAGGGACCAAGCAGCTCTTAAGAAAGTGAGCCAGCTGACGCGTATTATAGTCATGTTAGCTACAAAATGTACTGCAATGCAATCACCAGCTTTCTTGCGGTGACTACGAACAGTTCAAGGAAGAGGATGACACCCACGAATTGTTGGTGCACGTCTTGCTGGCGTGCATCTTGAACAAAAAGACAGCAAGTCTTCGTGATCATGTAATCAGAGCCCAGAAGTCCAGGGTATGTTCAGCATACCCCCCAAGAAGGACCGACCCCTCCACCAGCATCAGACGCCAGTTGACCTGGCCATTACTATCCTTCAACAATGAATGTCTTCAAAAATCCCTCTAGACCACTGTTGCACGAGAAACTCGTTGCAGTATATGTTCATTCCCTAAGAATACCACTGAGCTTGTATTGGCCGCAGGACCAAGGAGGCCCTACACCCTACTGACTAGAATATAGTGGTACGTAAACCAATGATGGTGTTTTTCCATTTTTCATTTGCTCTCAGATCCACGCTGTACAACCTCGTTAAAGAAATAGCTTGGGATCACTGTGCAAAATGTAATACGAACCCATAATGCACAATTCTGCCTCAAATTTTTGTGTTTGAAAATCCCCTGATATATTTAGCTGGAAACATTACAAAATAATCTACAACCAAATGTTAAAACTGAAAAATATAGGAAAAAGTTCATACACATGTTTTTCACATGAAATTAGTTTTAGTTTCTGGAAAACCCCATATTTCAAAAAAAGGGACAAGGTTGGGCATTACTAGAGTCTCTTCTCACAACTGAATGCAACGAGGTTATTGGGAACAGGCCAGTATCATGAATGGGTATAAAAAGGCATCTCAGAGTAGCAGAGTCTTTCAGAAGTAATGATGGGAAGAAGTCATAAAATAATGTTTTTCAACCCAAAATTCAAACTAAAAAAAGAACTTGAGAATTTCATCATCAACAGTACATGACATCATTTAAAGGTTCAGGGAATCTGGGGACATTTCTATATGCTAAGGACAAGGCCCAAAACCAATACTGGATAGTCACGAGCTTCAGGCCTACTTCTGTAGTGGAAATCATTGCATTAGCAATTAGCAATTAGTAACTAGCGATTAGCATGTTGCAAACCATCGTCTCTAAAATTGGTTCTTCGCTGCTCCACAAAGACCCCCACAAATAAAAGTCTACCGTGCAAAGAAGAAGTCAGATATTAAAACCATCCAGAAACACGGCTAGTTTCTCTGATGGACTCTGCATCCCCTGGGCTAAAGAGGAGAGCCAACTAGCACACAGTTCATACCATCAGTCTGAACTGTGTTTTAATTTTTATTATTAAATAATTACACCCAGAAGGAACCAACTGACAGGGACGAAACTTGTTTGCTGGGTTTAACATTGTAAGACATGTAAATATTCAAGTACCACGTTGGCTGTGCAAGTAATGTAGGCAAGTATGGCCCTTCTCACTGTACCTGATTGACCCAACAGCCATGTTTGCAGACATTCAGTGAGCAGTAATGCCCTCCATGACACTTAATGCATACACAGACTGTAACAACAACTGTCCTTAACACTATATTAATGTTGCCAGAGAGTGCAATGGGTCTCATGTCATACTGTCATGGAGTGACTCAGAATGGCAGTGTGTCATCTTCAGTGATGAGTCCTGCTTTTGTTTTGTAGGAGATGCCCAATGAATTTGTGTGTGAAGTTGCCGTGGTAAACGCCAAGCTGAACAGTTTGGTATCATGTGTCAGATATCCAAAGGGGCTGGTGTCACTCCACCTCCACCCCTGCTGAGAATATCCAAGATGGATTACCCTTAGCGGTACAACCTCTACAACCCTACCATGTGCCAAGACCGTCTCGATATTTTGTGTAGCAAACATGGCGGCCCAAAAGCCATACTCCAGACCACTTAATTCTGTATGTGGTAGCCTCAATAAAAATATTGTACCATGTCAGTCGTAAAATGACCAGTGGGTAGCGAAAGTTTGGGGCACTGCCCTTGGGGTTAATTGGTTACCTTTATAAAGCATTGATTGTTTTGGATAAAAAAATAAAGTTAAATGATAGTCACATATAGGGACCAAACAACAGTGATATTTGACGGAATATGAAATGAAAAGTTTCTTATATGATTTTTCAGACAATGTGCAATAATGTGTCTAAACCAGTCGCAATTAGTCGCAGGCTGGTGACATAAATTTGGAGGCACCAAAAAAGAAAAACTTATAACTCACTATTTTAGTAGATCCGTCCTATTCGGAGTTCTGGATTGTGGCTGCAGGATATTTTAGACCATTCTTTTCTTTACCAGAAAATCGAAGAAACTCAGTCCATTCAGCTTGTTGAATGGTTGTCCTTCCGAAGCCTAGACAAGCTCTCTTGTAAAGTGTGACAATTTGACCGAACACGATTTTTTCAATAATATTCAGGTCTGAGGACTGAGATGGCCATTCCAGAACGTTGTAGTTGTTCCTCTTCATGAATGCATTAGTAGATTTTGAGCAGTGTTTAGGGTCGTTGTCTTGTTGGAAGATCCAGTCCCGGCGTAGCAATCAATGCTTTTTTTTAAAGGTAAATCAGGAAAATTAACAAGGCTGCCCAAACTTTCGCACCCCACTGTAATCATCATTTATTGTTCCTGGTGATCTTCCTCAGCAGGACCCTTGCAATCTTACACTTCCTTCTGGGTGAAACTCTTGTTTTGATGATGAGAGTATATGTGCTCAGCCCAGTTTGGAGGAAAATGACAAAACCAGCCAATAATAAAAGCCATAGAAATGACATCAAGGACATGGGAATATGCTCGGCTGAAAATGACTTTGACCGTAAAATCACTTTTTTAGTATGTATATAGAGCAACACAATTCAAAGTGACGCAGCACTTTATATACGATGATATGTATATCAAACACTGCATCCTTCTTCACAATTACAGCACAGACACACATACACGCTCCCCAACTACCCGCTTCTATTTCCCGTCGCATCATTGCTCAGCACTTTCCAGAGCCACAGATGAGCGCATTTATGTGAAGCCTTGCTTTATAGACCATCACAGTGTCACCTGAGGACCGACACGAAGCTCTTCTATGGCCTATCATCAAACACGGCCATCCCGCCTCGAGCTACTGTATGGCTCACGTCTACAGCAGGCCAGAGACTGTGAGGAATGAATGTAAATAGAAGTGTGTTAAAGAAAGAAAGTGAAGGAGGAAAAACAGAAGGAAAAGAGGAGAGAATTATGAGAGAGATAGAAAAGAGTCTACTGAGGCTGGAGGGAGCGAGAGAGTTTGCTCATTTGGAGGCATGCAGAGAGAGAGAGGGAATTAGGAACACGGGGCTGCAAACAGAGATTTAGCAACACAGTCATAAATCTAGTCTGTGACAGCCAGCATAAGGGACACAACACTCCTTACTGAATCCACACTATGAGCCGTTTCGGTGGAAGTCACAAAAAAGGCAAACGGGGCGGTTTAGTCACTTCAGCTGTACAGGGGTCATGACCTTAACGACTTGAGCCTGTACGGTGGCCCATACTTTAGCTTCTCTTTCTGATAATGACACGCCTGTCGTACTCTGATATTGCCGGAAGTGGACAGTGAGGTCTGAAGCTTGGTAAGTATTTGGAATAACAAGGTGGGAAGTTCCAACATACTCACTCTACCTTACAGAATAATGGCATTATGTGTAAATACAAAAATGAATTAGAATTAAAAACCATTTCCCATTTGTGCTTACACACAGAGGAGTTTGTCTACACATACTCTAGAGGGCAGGGAGAACACTAGCCCAGAGTGGTGGGTAGCCCTATCCTCAGTACCCAGGAAGCAGTTGGGGAATACAGGGGTTGGATAATGAAACTGAAACACCTGGTTTCAGACCACCATCATTTATTAGTATGGTGTAGGGCCTCCTTTTGCGGCCAATACAGCGTCAGTTCATCTTGGGAATGACATATACTGCGTCCTGCACAGTGGCAGAGGGGAGTTTTAAAGCCATTCTTCTTGCAGGATTAGTGGCCAAAGTCACTACGTGATGCTGGTGGAGTAGAGTTCGTCCTTCTTGGTGGTTATGCTGACATTACCCTGGATACCGTGGCTCTTGATACATTTTACAAAGACTTGCTGTCTTTGGTCACAGATGCGCCAGGTCAAGGACGTGACACCAAACATATCTGTCGCCTTTTGAAACTCTGGTATGTCACCCATAATGTTGTGTGCATTGCAATATTTGAGCAGAACTGTGCTCTTACCTGCTAACTGAACCTTCACACTCTGCTCTTACTGGTGCAATGTGCAGTTAATGAAGATTGGCCACCAGGCTGGTCCAATTTAGCCATGAGACCTCCCACACTAAAATGACAGGTGTTTCAGTTTCATTGTCCAACCCCTGTGGGTGCCTTGCTCAGTGGCACTTCATTCATGTCCTTCTGGGTTCAGGGAATTGAAGCTGACTTGAAACTTGGAACCATTATCTTGCCATAATAGTTATCTAGTACTTTGACACTGGTTCCTTACACTTACTTGGTTATTATGTACAGAGCTCAATGAACTGTACAAGAAAGTGTTATCACATTATGTAAACAGTGACTGGAGTGATCTATTCGCAATGTGTTTATATAGGGAACTGAGCCGGCAACCATCCAGTCACAAAGCTGGTTCCCTGACCTCCAGCTCACAACTGCCCCTGCTAGAGCTAGAACTAGAAACACCTCTGAGTACCAGGTAAGCTATATGGTGTATAGGCAGGTAGATGCAGCATAAGACTTGGGCTTTATTTGTGTGCAGTCTTTATATATTATATGTCTACTGGTACATATGTCTACTAACACCCCACCCCCCACCCCCCAAAAAAAAGACCCAGTACTGTGGAGTTTGTGTGGAGCTGTGTTTTGACAGATGTAGTAAAGACATGTTTTGACAGACGTATGTAAAGAAGTGTCTAGTGCACACCAAAACATTGATTATGCTGGCAATGGAGGCGTATCAGTTCCATGAGACGGATGACTAACAAAAGCCTCGGGAATGCTTCAGTGTGAATTGGCCTCAAACATTAATAACAGAATGGCAGGATTAGAGTCTAACCCTGTAAATGCTGTGTGGGCCCACAGTTAAATTCCTCATAACTACATATCAGTTCCATAAAAGGCCAGTTGTAGCTGAATCATTACTGTAGGTGACGCTTTATGGAATAATAGTGTTGGGATTATAGCAAAACAATAAGGCCAGGATTCAAAGGGTCAGAGTCATGCAGAAGGGAGTGTTCTTGCTTTAGCATTGGTATCATTAGCTCCTTGCACACAGCTAGAACTACAAACACCTCCAGGTGAATTAGATGCTGCACAGGCAACAGGTACCAACAATATGGAACACTTCACCCAGTTAATATCTTGAACCTGCATAGGCATTTGAGTGTCTAACTATATTACGGTTTACTGCCCTTTTGGAACTTATCAGTCATCATGTTACCAAGAAATAAATAATACTAGTACTTACACCTCTATAGTTACTTGTAGGTACCACTTTTAATCACTAAAACGAAAGAGAACGCATTAAGGTTCCTAAGTTACACTGTATAAGTAAATTCATAAAATCTCCATGTGATTCTATCTAGACCTAAAACTGTATAAGGTGACTGTTTACCGACGACAACGTAATGAACAGTGATTTGAGTGGTCTGATCTAAATGTGTCCCTGGGACACACTGGACCTTATTCACACCTGTAGCTTTGTCCATTTATGATCTAATCACCCTAGATGCATGCTAAAGCCAGACCGGATATGAATGGGGTCCTTACAGATTTTAAGCTGTTGCTGGTAGAGTTTGGTCAAACTTACAATAAAGCTGGTTTCTGCTAGTGCCCCATATAGGAATTCCAAAAACAGTTTAGCACTAATGCTGGTGCACATGAATATTTCTCGCTATTGTAGATTGAATGCATACACTTTAAGCTTTTAAAGAAAGATGTGCTTTATATACATTACATCAGTGGATATGCCATCCGGAGTAGCTTTCCATCACCATGTTCCTTTTTGGTTGAAAATAGAACCGCTTAGACAAGAAAACAGGAAAGGCTTATAAGTGTTTCCAAATTTTTATTTGAACTAACCGGTATAAATTCATAATGCCAAAGACGTGTTGTGCGTCTGGTTGTACTAACAACAAATGTAAAAACACTGACCTTAGATTTATAATGTCCTGAAAATAATCCAGATAGGAGAAAGTCATGGCAACTAGTGACAGGTCGGGGCTCAGGCTAGACGACCAGGCTAGTACTAGCTGTACAATGCTAATGCTAGCTAGCCAGAATGAAAAGTAAAATGTTTCCTGTAATATTTCGTAATACTATGATATTTTTTAGGTGGTTGGTGTAGCTCAGCAGGTGACACCACTACCCAGAGTGCCATCTCTACATGTGGGAGACTGGGGTTCAAATGCTGTGCTACACTAATAAGAGTCCTTGGGCAAGACTCCTAACACTACATTGGCCCACCTGTAATATGATTAACCTTTTAAGTCGCTCTGGATAAAAGCGTCAGCTAAATGCCATAAATGTAAATACTTTACTGACAATTATGTTACTGATAAAGTATATTGTACTGATAATTTTCTGACCCAGAGATAAAAACAGACGGAGGATGGAGGAAATGTATCTTTTCAACGCATCGTTCTGACTGTGTCAGACAGTGTAGACATAGCCTACATTCACCTGATGTAATTTAATGTTATTTTACATTGCAGTTATGTGTACATGGTGAGTCCCATATGATTTCCCATGTGTTGCAAGCCAAAGTTCCCAGATGTGCTGATCTGATGCATGAAGCTTTCAACAGACAGTACCGTTCATTTTACCTTGTACGTTGCAGTTTTACAGTGAGACCTTCAGTAAAGAGCCCTGGCCTGGAGCTGCCACCACTGTTTTCCATTCCTTACAACTCACTGACTAAACTGTTTGGACTACTGCTGATATTTGCAGTCTGTGGCATATCTAGGACACCCAGAAAGTCTGGAGTAATGTTATTGTCTCACGAAATTTGTTTAAACATGACTGGTTCATCTCATTGTCGCATCCCATTTATGCTGAGAGTTAATTCACTGTGTAAGGCCTTCTGTTCAGCTTCTGAAGGCCTAATCAACGGGAGAGTTCACTGAGCTGTACCCACAAAGACATCAAGGGGAACAAATACTGATTGTTCTGATCCCAATCCTGATCTCTATGGAGTTTATGCTTCGTTCACATTAGCAAGCCAAACAGAGACAGCAGGACAGAATGAACTGTGTTTTGACAGAAGTATGTAAAGAC
Organism: Prochilodus magdalenae; assembly: GCA_024036415.1. Classification (NCBI taxonomy): domain Eukaryota; kingdom Metazoa; phylum Chordata; class Actinopteri; order Characiformes; family Prochilodontidae; genus Prochilodus; species Prochilodus magdalenae. Next base: position 27,656 of record JAMWET010003525.1, on the reverse strand, counting down.
GTGCATCTAGACGTGTCAGTGCACACCAAAACATTGATTATGCTGCCAATAGAGGCTGTTCCATGAGACGGATGACTAACAAAGGCCTCAGAAATGCTTCAGTGTGAATTGGGCTCAAACATTAATAACAGAATGGCAAGATTAGAGTCTAACCCCGTAAACGCTGTGTGGGCCCACAGTTCCATTGTCCATAACTACATATTAGTTTCAGAAGAGACCATTTCTGGTTGAATCATTACTGTAGGTGACGCTTCACGGAATGATGTGTGTTGGGAGGATAGCAAAACAATAAGGCTAGGATTCAAGGGGTTAAGGGGTTAGAGTCATGTAGCAGGTAGTGTTTTTGCATTAGCATCGGTATCATTAGCTCCCTGCAAAGCGATCTCTTTCCTGATCGGGCAGACGGGCAGGGCCTGCCCTCCCTCGGGGCTGTCCACACCGGCCGATTGATGGAACAGATTTCCATGATGAAATTGCCAATTATAGAAATTGGAATCAGAACGTTGCTTTGTATGCTGATGAGCCAGAGTCGGACGGGAGAGGAATTGAGATCGATGGGACAGTGAATGGAAGAAGCTTTGAAAAAAAAAAAAACTGCCTCTGTCTCTCTTTCTCTCTCCCTCTCCCTCTCTCTCTCTCTCTCTCTCTCTCTCTCTCTCTCTCTCTCTCTCTCTCTCTCTCTCTCTCTCTGTGTCTCTCTCTCTCTCGCTCTCTCTCTCTCTCTCTCTTTCTATCTCTCTCTCTCCCTGTCTGCGTCTCCCTCTTGCTCTCTTCCTTCCGCTTCCAGTCTGGTCTCTGATTTCTCTCCATGGCACTCCCAGATGAAAGCATCAGAATGCCAGGCTGCTCCAGAGCTAATTGGGCCTCTGATGTGCAATCAGTGCTGGACAAATGCGACAGTTCTGGTCATTAGCCGGGACGGCGCGCTGGAGCAAGCCATGCCGCGTCACACTCCCGAGCTGTCCTCACACACACACACACACACACAGTTACTATGGCTTGGAACACTCATACACACATGCAAGCACACTTCGACTCATACATGCAGCTGCCCGCCAGCCGGCCCTGCTGCGTCCTATTGATCTGTCTCTCCTGCCCACTTCCTGTCCTTCACTACACACACATACACACACACACACACACAGACTCAGAGAGAAGAATTAGAGGCAGCACATCAAACAGGCCCAGCCGCGGCCCAATCGCACACAGTCTACAATCAAGCACACATACAGACCTCTCTCGGGCGCCGATTAGTTTCAGCTCTTCAGAAGACAAGAATCTACAGCAGAGGAGCTGTGAATCAAACAGAGCCCAGCATCAAAGACTAAATGAACACATACACAAACATACTCTCGCCCTCGTATTGGCTTTGTCTGTGTTAGATTACTGTCTACCATATCTAGATATAACAGCGCTCTATTGCATTTACTCTGCGGTGTAGAGTCAGAGTCAGAGACGGCCCTGCGTTTATTTAAAAAGCTCATATTATACTTCTTTCCTGCGTTTTATGTTACCCCTTGAAGTCCTCATATGATGTTTGGGTGTGTTTATGTACCACAAATAGTCTTAATTCATTTTTACGTTTCCATTTTTCTTCTCAGGCTTTAGTTGGTGCTGAAATACTTCTTAGGATCTTGCACTTGTGCGTTGAAAGTCCAGAACCAGTGACCCCTCACATCCTAACTGGGAACTGTTTTCCTGCTGGCCTCCGGGAAAAAGTTCAGAAGCATCCGGTGCAGGACCATCAGGTTCTACAACAGCTTTTTCCCTCAGGTCATCAGACTGGTGAACTCTTATTATGCTGCTGTTCAGACATTAGTGTTTTTATATTGAACACCATGCCCTTTCATGCACTCACCCAACCTTATCTACCTCTTTAATATTAATATATAGGTTATTCTGTGCTGCTATTTGTATATATATATATACAGGGGTTGGACAATGAAATATGAAAATATACCTGTCCATTTTATAGTGTGGGAGGGTATATCAGGGGTGGACAAATGAAATTGGACCAGCCTGGTGGCCAATCTTCTCATGGCTAAATTGCACAGCCTGGTGGCCACTTCATTAAGTGAACAAGAGCAGTAGTTGAGTGTGAAGGTTCAGTTAGCAGGTAAGAGCACAGTTCTGCTCAAAATACTGCAATGCACACAACATTATGGGCGACATACCAGAGTTCAAAAGAGGACAGATTGTTGGTGCACGTCTTGCTGGCGCATCTGTGACCAAGACAGCAAGTCTTTGTGATGTATCAAGAGGCACGGTATCCAGGGTAATGTCAGCATACCACCAAGAAGGACGAACCTCCACCAGCATCACGTAGTGACCTGGCCACTATCCTGCAAGAAGAATGGCTTAAAATCCCTCTGACCACTGTGCAGGACGCAGTATATGTCATTCCCAAGACGAACTGACGCTGTATTGGCCGCAAAAGGAGGCCCTACACCATACTAATAAATGATTGTGGTCTAAAACCAGGTGTTTCAGTTTCATTGTTCAACCCCTGTGTATAGTATAAGAAATAGTATAAGAGAATGTCCAGATCAGGCAAACAAGCCTGACCACCCCAGACTCCAACATCACCAAATGTACTTTGATTGTCAGAACAGGAAAATGCAATCAACTTCACACTAGAGCTTTTTTCCAGATCCAT